>JAOSBP010181411.1:0-14668 GCA_027563825.1 Erythroxylum mucronatum
ATATCAAGTTTATGAAATCAAGTTTCAAAAAAGTGTCATTTTGGGCAACAAGTTTACAAGTTATGAAATATGTGTTATGTGGGTTTGTGGTGGTCCCTTCAAGAATGTCACGTGCATGTTGACCTAGTTAAAGGCTTTTCCTGCCTACCCGCTAGTGACATGGAGCTCCTTCATGGACTCCCATAAGTTCACGGCTACACAGGACCATTAAGTGGAAATGTGTTGTACGTTATATTTTTGGATCCACCCAAACCATTCTGATATAATTATGTGTTTATGTTATGTGAACAAGTTTGCTGCATTCATGTTTTGTAGTTTGAGATTTTGATTACATGATGAGAATTTTAGAAACAAGTGCTTTATGGATTTCAAAGAGAAATTTCTATGACAAGTAAATGTTTTCAATAGTTTTTGCTTATTTTTCCGTTATAAGCTGTTACCCACAAGCTTTCAAGCTCACCCCCTTTCTGTCCTATCTTCAGGTGATAGCTAAGAGATCAAGTGATCAAGGGCCTAAGGGAATTTCTTCAAATTTGCTATTTTGTATTTTGTAATAAGCCAATGGTGTGGCTTTTGATATGTAAATAAAGTTTTTCAAACTCTTTTGCTTTACTAATGAAATGATATATTGAAGTAGTTTCGGTTGGGTATGTTCATATTGATTTCCTTGTAAAATGGTTGAGTTGATGAAATAAGTTTGTTTTGATGTTTGACTGTCATTGGCACGCCACCCTTGTGGGATGATGCCTAATAAAGGTTCATGGAAATAACCCTATAGGATAATATGCTCAGTATCATGATTCCGAATATTGGGCTCTGGAAGTGGGGTCTAACATTGTTTAGTATCAGAGCAAGAAGATGAATCGATGATGGTTAAGGAGATTTCATGGGAATACGCTCACATTTCATGATTTCCCAAGAGTTGGGTTCCAGAAACTGGATCTAAAAGTTGTGGTATCAGAGCAAGAGTTGGGCTCTGAAATCAGGACCCAACAGATAAATCATGTGTTGATCAATTATCTACCTCCAAATAGTTTATGCTATATTCAATAACTACCGATTAAACTATCGTTGACTATAACAGTTTATAAGTAGTAACAAAACATAAAGATCTCTATACAAGATGACTTTAGAGATCTTAAGTCAACTGATTGATTGATTGTAAAGCATAAACCAACAACTATATGACTACACAAATGGCTATTATGATTAGAAATTGTTCAAGTACTAAAAGCCAAGAGGACATAGACATATTTTAAATAGTAAAAGTATTGAAATTGAAAATGAAAATGATGGGTAATTGAAATTGTAAGTACTGTACTTAAAATCTAAAAATTGAATATACATGCACTACTATTTAAGGATATGAACCAAGAAATCATTTTAGCTTAATAAATTGTCATTCATTTGTTTATAACTAAATTAAATTATACTTTGTTCAATACTTCCCTTAATTTATAATAAGATTACTAAGTACAAGATAACTTTTCAATTAACAACTAATGTTTTCAACATGTATTTAGTTTTTCATATATTACTTAGTAACTTTTCAACTAACAACTAATGTTTTAAACATGTATCTAGTTTTTCATAAATTTGTTCTCAAAAAGTTAATAAATTAAATTTAAATAAATCTAAGGGTACAAGCTTCATGTTTATAATATACGTGCTACTCTTTATTAGTCTTAGAAAACCAAGCTAAACTAATAATCAACATTTCAATGAATCAATCAAACTTGAAACATGATACACTCATAGAGAGGGTATGAACAGGGATTCTCAATCTCCATATTACTACTAGTCTCAAGGTACAAGACATGTGTACTTTAGATATTTGGAGTTGTTTTTGTTGCCTTATACCATATAGCGAATAAAATGATTGTAATTTAGTAATATAATCATTTAAAAGCATTCTTTATCTTATACATATTCAGATGTACATGATAAATTCCATGGGTAAATATATATTACAAAAGAAATTGTTATGAAATCATTATTACGATATTCATATTACATTTATATATTATACCTAAATTGTTTCAAGTTATTGTTCTATTGAAGCTGGACATTAATAGTGTAAAAAGACTAGTACACGTTATGTTTCTTCCTTATAAAAGAAGTATTCGATCTTATAGAAAAGTATGAAAATACTTAAAGAAACATTGTGGGTGTTTATTGGAAAACAATTTTAGTAAACTAACCCCATGTGAGAATTCAATTGAAAATATTACCTATATGTTTATGGAAGTTCCTATTGTGATGATGTATAAGTGATCATTTTACTTGAGATCACCAAAGTATCTTATATAGACATTGCTATGTTTTAATATTACTTATTACTTATTCTAGTTAAGGGTAGCTTAGTCAGTAGTTATTAAATATAGAAACACATTAATCAAAGGAGGCTTTTGAATAACTCATATCAATATTAGTAATAAAGTTTTCCTAAGGAATAGATTATAGAGATTACTAGACAACAAAGATTCTTTGTGAGCAAGGTGGATGCATTCTTATTTTTTGAATGCAAAAATGTATATGAATTGGGGAATAAACCTATATTCTCATAGTTTTTAAGGCAAATATTAATGCAAAGGAAAACTTTAAATGCAAGACTAGCAATGGAAAAACTGCACCACTTTTCTTTGACAATCGGAGAAGAGTTAGTCCTCTCTATAACACTGCTGCTATGTTCCCTTTAAATAACAAATACTCCTCTAGCTCTAGAGTTAAAGTGTGGATTAATTCTAACCATTGGCATGGAATTCCTAGTAACTTAAAGGATCTCTTAACAAGCTTTAGCCTAAACTAAGATAAGAGAGATGAGTAATTATAGCTATCTTACAGATGCATATTTGACTATATTTATACACCATATTTCATCTTTTTTGTTTAATATTTTGCAATTTTGCTGTAAATTTGGTACTTAATTCGCTCTAAGTGCATTTATAGGTAATAATTGCCTTTATAGACCAAAAGAAGAAGAATTTATATGAAAACGTGGCATAAAATAAAGATTGGAAGCAATTAAGAGATACACTCCCACGTCTATTATCACGGACCGCCAAATTCCAACTAGATGGAGAGGCTAAGCTAGAGTTCTCTAAAAGAGTCCACACTATTCTTCCATATTCAAGATAAGGCTAGAGATGGTTGGAAGACTTTAGAACCTTGTATATAATTGTAGATTATACTTGAATATGTAGATTGTTATAGAGAATTCTAGATGGCCATTATGAGCCCTTGGATCAAATAGATCCTAGCCATCTATTGAGAGGTGGAAGGCTATAAATAGCTAAAGGAATTGATTTGTAAGATGTATAGAGGCATAGAGAGATAGAGAGAGTATAGAGGGTTCTTGGCATTTGCCTTGTAAAGCTTTCTTAAGAAATATAAGCATTCTCTAAGTTTCCTCATTCTTGTTCTTGTTTTATCTTACATCTTTACTAACTTGTGCTAGCTTTGTTTCTAACATTCGAAGAAGAGGCTAACTTAGTTCTAAGATATACAACTAAGTGTCGTGCGGGTTCGTTGGTAAAAGACCAAGTCTGTGACACTATGATCATGTAAGTCTCTTAGCCCTTACAAACTCATGAATTATAAAGATTTTGGAATATACACAATCTATACATGCCCGTGCATCGAACTATGTATTTCCTATAACCCTAAAATGTATTATTAAAAGCCATTCATGGAGGCCAATTTAGAAGGATAGACTTTTGGAGTCGACTCCAGACGTGAAGAAAACTCATAAAGGATGATATTGATCCAAAGTTATGAAGAATATGAAGAAATCATCAAAAGATCTAATAAATTACAAAATCAAACCTCAAACTTGCAAGAACATTCAATAGAAAAGAATGGAGATTTAGAATTATGAACTTTTTATTTTATATTCATTTTTCTTCTATTTTATCTTTGATTTCATTTTCTATTATGTGTAACTAAACTCTTTTTAGTGTCTAGGTATAATGAACCCTAATTTGTGCTATAATAAGTTTTGATTATTTTATTTAATGCAATTATTTTAATTGATATATTGTTATTCAATTATGTGTTTTATATATGCTCTAATCGATCTAAAATATTAGTACATAATTTGATTTCATAACATAAAGATTGAAAAATCTTGTGTGTGAATAGATCTCCATAATTGAAAGGAGTTGATTGTAAACTTAAAGATAGGTTGACATAAATCCTCTAGATTAGGGTCAAACCTGGTATCAGAATTCACAAATCAATAAGTAATCCTAGAAACTTGAACCTGAATAATTTCAGTTAATAAACCTCTGGATTAGTTGTTAGTAGTCTTGAGAGAGTTATTAACATAGGATAGGAATTTCCCTAGTCTAATAGTCAATAAAATAATTGCATGATAAAAGGTTAATTTTGTAATGTTTTTAGGGGGATTCATTACCTAGAAATTAATTATTAATATTGATTGTTTTCTAAGTAACTTCCTTAGTTTCTTTGTTCATCATTGTTTTCTACTTTAGTTTAATTATTTAAGTTTTATTTCCTTTATTAAAACCAAAATATAATTCGTAGGTTAGATAATAGAAGAAAGGTAGTTACTAGTAATCGTTGTCTTCATGGGATCGTCCCATACTTGCCTGTGTTAGCTATAACTATGTCGTACATTTATGGTTAATTCAAATATTGGCCTTAAGTTTAGACCAATTAAGTTCTTGATGTTGTTTTCGGAGACAGTGATATTAGGAACACTTAGATACTCTTACTCTAGCCCTTATTTTTTGTATTTACTTTTTTATTTTTATTATATCTTGTTGTATTTTTGGCCTATTCATTTAATTGTCTTTTGAACTTCTCTACATTAATAGCATGTTTATGGTTTATTTTAGGGATTAAGGTTTAACGTCATCACCGCAACTCACAATAGATGGACGGAGCAAACAGTACTCTTATGGGAGCTACGATATGTCTTCGCAATATGTAACATCATTATGTTAGAAATAGTGGTTTCCTCACATGATTTTAAAAGCTCAATTGATGTCCATCCCATGTTACGACAATTCTGGGAGTAATAATTACAATTATGAATATTGGACACTAACCTATATGTGGGAGCAACCAAGCATGTATAACCAACCTAAATTTCAAGGTGTATCATATGTGAATATGTATAATTCAGAGTGGAGCAAACCTTACGCATATAGATGAAATGACTATGCTCTAATTGAATATGTACAATAAAAGCAGCAATACGAAAGCATTACAGATAAACTAATAGAATCCATTGCCAAGCGTGTAGCTAGCTGATGTGAATTCAAGGTGAGATTTTCTTCACCTGGATATGATGAGCATAATACCTCATGCTATTTGATCTCCCTAACATTTCAGGGTGAAGAAGAGATGACAGTCGATTTCATGAATGAGGATACATTTCAAGAAGGCAAGGAGGAAACTGCTACTTCGAACGATGTGATGGCTAATTTTATTCAAGAATCAAACGTAAGGCATTAGGAAACAGAGGCTCATATACAAAAATATCGTGAATCGAATTGACCAGTTGGTGAAGATATTATCTGACGAGATGCAGGAGAGTTTCGTAGTCCTACTAAAACATACCCTATAAAGCGTGGAATGGAAATCACCCTTAGGAGTAAAAAAGAGTTTCCAGAAGAAGAAAGAATTGTTAAGTCAAAATGACTTCATGTCTAATAATTTTTGTGATAATCAAATAATAATAATAATATTAGAAATAAATGAACTATTCTGATAAGTGTGTTAAGCGTGAAGCAAAACATAGAAGAAGCGCGGAAAGTTAGAAGATACAAAAGTCAGAAGATACAAAACACAGAAGAAGCGTGGAAAGTCAGAAGATACCAAAGATAGAAGATACAAAACATAGAAGAAGCGCAGAAAGTCAGAAGATACAAAAGATAGAAGAAGGCAGAAAGTCAGAAGATACAAAACATAGAAGGAAGAAAAAACAGAAGAAGAGTAAAAACACAGACGATATGAAGACGAAGACACGATAGTACATCGGACGGTTAGTCAGTTTGAGTTAGTTACAGAACTCAACTGAATAACGGTTTCTACAAGAAACAATAAGCAATTATCAAGAAATAGTTAATGACGAAGGCTATAAATACAAGTCAGAGTCAAAGACTGAATAAGTTGTTGTTGAACAAGTATTTTGAACTTTAGCAAAATTATGTATTTTGAACTTTAGCAAAATTATGTATTCGTTATGCAAAACACGAGAGCTATCTTTACTATAACAAAAGCTCGCAATATCTTTCTAGTAAGAGAAAGGAAAAGTTGAAAGCCTAAAGAGGCTAAGAGAGTGAAAATAATACTTGGTGTAAGAGACCTGAAAAGGCCCTGAGAGGAAAAGAATACTTGTAACTTTGGAGAAGTTTAATGAAATCTCAAAAAGAATTCTGAGGACTAGACGTAGCCCAAGGTTTGGGGTGAAGCAGGATAAAATTGTTGTGTCCATCTTCTAATTCTCTACTTTAATTTCTATTGTTCTTATACCAAGTATATAGAATTCAATTGCAATTTAATCGCGAAGATATTTTCGTATAAACATTGTGATATTCAATTAATACCTTTGGAAAAGTTAGATTTTCAAAGAAATATTAAAGGGGATTGTATTTAAGAAAAGGATACACAATTCAAGCTCCCCTTCTTATGCATTTTGTATATTATATGTAAAGACTATACTAACAAGTGATTTACTTCAAGAATTATAGATAAAATAATGGAATGCCTTGCCAAACTTAAAGCTAGCCGATACAAATTTGAAAAAAAATTCTTCATTTGAATATCTTGAGCTTAATATAGAATATTATTTAAGCTTATTAACGTATCAGAGTGGAGAAAAAACAAAGGTTGGCTTCATGGATGAAGTGTTATTCCAAGAAGATGAGTAGGTAATTGTTGTTGATATAAAGAAGGATGAATATATGATAGAGGCAGCAGATGTAGAAGAAGAGGAAGTCTTTGTCCAAGAAGAGCAGGTAATTGAAGAAGATGAGCTAGAAACCTTTGTCCAGGAAGAAGAAGAGAAAGAAAAGTGGATAGAGATGGTTGAGGAAGAACTGGGGGAGAAACCGTATAAGGAAAATATCACTGAGTCATTGATAGTCGCCTTAAGTACGGAGGGTTCCCACTTCCTCCATGATACAATGCTTGTGTCAACTGAAGATTCAGGGAGTTTTGTTATCCCTTTTTTATTACCAATTTGTCATTGCAATGGGCATTAATATATATGATTAGAGTAATAAAGTTTATAAATTAAGTTCTTATTATTATCTTTCTACATATGGCTTACTTACGGGCTACGAAATCGCTGTTTGGAGTAATGAGTGGAAGAAGCTACAAATCATAGACCCAGGATGAGGGTAACGTCAGGATATATCGAGTTAATGATGTTAACCAAGCACTGCATAGGAGGTAACCCATGAATTAATATTAGGTTTTACTTTAAATTTTATGTTATTTCTAGTTTCATATTTAGTTTTCATCTTCTCTATTGTTATTGTTATTTTATGTTATCTTTTAATCCCTTTTTCTTTATATTTTGCAAGGATGTTAGTATCTATGATCAGATGGATAGTCCAGAAATCAGAAATCAAACATAGTATATTACCCAAGGAGTACCAACCTCCAACTTCTCACGTATAATATATAATTGTATTGTGTGTTAGAGAAGTGCTCTAAAGGTAATCGCCTTTAGCACTTATTGTACAAATCTTTATGATTAATAAAAAGGCATTTTCGTTAATTTGATTTTCATGTTTTTTTATAAATTGATAGTGATCTTAAATCGAATTAATGAAGTCCTTGATACATTACATAGCATGAAGGAAATCATGATGAGAGCATGATAATGAGATTCCTATCATGTGTAATTATGTTAGTATCTAAATCATCCCTAGTCATAGGATTAATGAGATGGAACATTATTAATTCGGATAGACTAGCACACATTATACTCCTTCATTAGATAAAGCAATGGAGCTCACAAGTTGTAAGCATAAGTTGTTTAGAGTTAACATGAGGATGCTTGCTAAGAGTAGTAAGTACATTGGATGACCTGCCATGAGACAATCATATAGATAATCTATTCTAGTGTCAATGATAGTTTCATCATAGCACTGGTGCAAATATCCTTAGACTTGAGGTGCTCAAGGATATCATGGATATTGATCCTGTACTTTGACTTCATTCCTCGTTGCTTCTCAGAAGTTGCTCATAGGATGGTGTTTGGGTACACCTTAAGGTATTCGAAAGGAATTGGGTAGCCAATAAAGGATTCACCACTGATAAGTGTAAATTGCATCGTATTTTAGGGCTTAGTTTGATATATGTTTAGCCGTTAATTCAATCATTTAGTATGTGTTTAGATTAGAGTTGTGTTAGTTTGTTAATTATTTATGTTTTAAATGTTTTATGGGTTAGTACAAGTCTTTGAGCTTAAATATCATGTTTTTGAGGCATTTTGATGTGTTTGCTAGTGTTTCAGGGTTAACATCAAAAAACGGAAGAGTTTCGGAGACATTTGAGCCAAAACAATGGTCCACAATCGTTGAATGTCAGACCACGATCGTGACAGAAGTAGCAAATTTAGCCCACGATCATGGCCTACTTGTCACATCGGGATAGAAGCCTAGGGACCTACGATCTTGGCATACAAGGCCACGGTCGTGGCCTGCATCGGGCAGACGCACAGACACTTAAGAACGTCAAGTTTTGAGGTATTTTTTAGACCTTTTAGACCCAAAAAAACCTTAGGGTTACCCAAAACACAAGAGGATATAAAAAAAGAGAGAAAGAGGCGGAGAAAGAGCTTTTTGCATCAGCCACCTTGAGAAACCCAAGAGAGAGATCATCGAGAGATAAAAGAAGAGAAGAAGGAAAAGAGAAGAGGAGAAGAAGCTAACTCGACGTACTTCCCAAATCAGGAGGTTTCCCGACATTGGTGCCTCCCGTCATCTATTTTAGATTGTATTTTCTATTTCTTTCAGTTTTATTATTGTATAGAATTGGATTGAATAGTTGATGATAGGATCTAAAATGTCAAGGATGTTCTAAACTCACCTTTGAAATTTATTCTTGAATTAATGAGAATCTGGTTGTTTAAGTGTTTATTGGATATTGTTTGTGTTTGATTATGTGATTACATAATTCGATAATAAACTGAGAGGGTGAATCAAATGAAAAACGATTAAATTGGACTAACGAGAGTTAGGTGATTTAATAGAAACCAGAATTGAATCAGATCGAGAATTTGTGTAAAGAGAGATTTTTCATATATTTCTGATAGTTTATTAAAGAACTTCATAATTAATTAGGGTTTTGAATAAGTTGTGAATTGAGAGATTGCAACCCTTATAATTTGATTAGGATTTATGATTTAGGATTAATGGTTATAACTCGAGAGAGAGTAATCAACCCTAGGATAGTTTAGAACCAACAATCTAATAATTCATAATCAATTAGGTTAGCATCAAGGATAGGTAAAATTCCCTTTCTCTGAATTAGTAATTTCTTTAGAATGATTCTTAGGTGTGTTGCAGATTGCTTAGTAACTAGTATTTTCGTGTTTGATTCTTAATTTGATTGATTGAATTAAATTCTTGTATTAGTTTCGTTGCATCTTAAATTTCTGTTATTTATTTCTGGCCTTAGATTTTAGGATTTGATTAGTTCCCTCCTCGTGGGATCGACACCTTTGGTATTACGCTAACGAACCATTCGCTTGTGAATTATCGAGAATTAATAATTAAAAGTTACACACAACCAAACCTCAATCAAGTTTTTTGGTGCCGTTGTCAAGGAGGCATAGATTAGTTTAATTATTATAGTATAATACTTTTTCACTATTTTTTGTAAAAAAAAAGAAGAAGAGAGAAGCTGGGCATAAAATAGAAGACAAATCAATTTGGATATCATCAGACAACAATGGGGAATCTTAAGAGTTGAATGTAAAAAGAGATGGAAAGAACGATGGTGGAGGAAATACATCATGGAGAGCGACAAAACCTTATGAACGTCATGAGGCCATAGCTCAATGCCCATTGTCAATGGATTACGCAACCACCGGTGCAAGCGAGTATGTTCGAGGTCAAACCATCACTGCTAAACATATTGCAAACCAACGTGCAATTCTATGGGTAAGCCAATGAGGATCCCAATGCGCATTTATCTAATTTCTTATAAATTTGTGACACCTTCCGATATATTAGGATGTCGGAGGATGCTGTTAGGATGAGGCTCTTTCCTTTTACAATTAGGGATCGAGCCAAAGCCTGGTCGAACTCTCTTCACCCATCCAATATCACAACTTGGGAGCAGTTGGTACAAGTTTTTCTATATAAGTATTTTCCTCTAAACAAGACGACAAGACTAATAAAGGAAATTATCAATTTCCAGCAAAATGATGAGGAGTCTTTATATGAAGCATGAGAGCGGTATAAGGAGTTGCAAAGGAGTTGTCCTCATCATAACCTAACTATCAAATTCCTATTGCAAACCTTTTACACTAGAGTTAATCCACCCACAAGGAGAACCATAGACATAACTAGTGGAGGATCATTCATGAGGAAAATAGTTTAGGCAGCACATAATCTGTTAGAAGACTTGACTTACACTAATTGTCTTTGGACATTAAAACAAAGTAGAAAGCAGTCAACCTTTTGGGACCCAAGAGGAATGATTGTTGATGCAAATTTAATGACAACACTGCAGGCTAAGATAACAACCTAACCAAGCAATTGAATAGCCTGAAAGCCACCTCTTCCTCTCCAGTCACAACAACGCAACACGAATATGAGTCATGTGGATAAGAGAGCTATATTGTAGCTGATTTCTTCTTAGGGGAAAACAATAATATGGAGCAAGTCAGCTTTAATGGAGCACAAGTTGGTCAGGGAGACAACAATCTTTATTCCAACATATACCAGTTAGGGTGGCATAACCAACCAAAATTTCATTGGTCTAATAATACTGAGATTTAGTTTAGAAATCAAGGGTCATATAGATATCAATAGGATAAATACAATGACTATGATTCCAAACTGGACAAGATCATAGACAAGCTTATAAGTATGGATGAGGCCCAGAAGAGGTTAGAAGAGCAAATTGACCAAGTAACAACGAGTCATGCCTCTTCTATTCTCAGCCTGGAAGTTCAAGTGGAACAGCTTGCCAATGTGTTATCTACAAAAAATGTGGGAAATCTTTCGAGTAACACTGAAGTATATCAAAGAGAGCAAGTTAAGGCTATCATACTTAGGAGTGGGAAAGAGTTAAGAGAACCAACAGATAGACTAGCTAAAACTCACTCTGTAGAAGAACAAAAGCAGCTCACCCTTTTACCAAACAAAATTTTAGACTTAACAGAAGGTTTAGAAATTTTAGTTATTCCCTATTTTATTGATAATTTGTTAGTGAAAAAGACATTGCTAAAATTAATTCGTTTTCTCAACTTTATCAATATTGTCCTTCTGATCATTTTGCAATTTGTAGCTTACTTACAGGCTACAAAATTGATGTTGAATGAAAAAGGTGGAAGCAAGCTACTCATAATTGATCCTGGTTGAATTTCCAACGATATAAGGTCAAATTAATGACCATAAATTAACATGTTTAGGGTAGATTTAAATTGATGTGCAATTAAAGTTTTTCATTTCTATAAATAAATATCAATGATTCAGGAATGAATTGCCCTACCAATTCTCTTACTCTCTCTGAATGAATTATAAAATAGGAAAGCCATCTCAGCATCAAGCGCATTTGGTCTCTGCCTCTGACACATCTTCACCTCAATCACCATGATGGTTTTGTGTTTTAATCCTTTCTTTCATTTTTGTTATTATTTTGTTCTTTTGCCTTCCGTATATTGTTTCCTTCCCCCTTATGCACTTATATGCATCCTTCTCACATTGAGGACAATGTTTTGTTCAAGTGTGGGGAGGGTTGTATGTTTTGCTTTGAGTGTGAATTTTGCATATTGTATAATAGTTTGTTAGGCTGCATATTGTGAATTGTGTCAATGTGTCAATGGCTTAGGTGGAATGAAATTGATTTTGTTTTGAACATAATCTATTAGGTTGCGAAGAGTAATTAGCTCGCAAAATTAGTGATCTGGGTTCTTTGGCTAAAATATGGAAGTTAATTAGGATTTAGTGTTAGTTTATCACCTTATAAGTTGTCACATTCATTCTTAATTTTAGGTCTTTCGACTAAGTAACTTAGCTAGTTTTTTTTCATGAAAACGAGTATCTAAAGCAACAAAATAGGAATTAATTAAAAAAATGTTTGTTAATTTTAAATAAATAACTATTCCATTAGCCTTCGGGTTATTAATAGATCTAGTAGCCAGTTGAGAACGTGATGTAGCCGGGTAAGCAGATCAAAATGCATCACAAATGTGTGCCTCTGTGTCAAAAGACTATATGATGTCCCGACCAAGCAACTTAATAAAAACATGACTTAGTCAAGTAACCGGATCGACATTCATCACCAATGTCTACCTTCGTATAAAAGATGAGGTCTATGTCCACAAAATGTAAAAAAAGTGTTTTCTAATAAACTTTCCGAACTTATAAATAGCTTAACTTTTCATGAAAACGTACTTAGGATTAGTTACAGAGTTGGAATGACCAAATAATCATTAATGTGTGTGTACAATTGAAAATGGTAAATTAATTTGACATTTAAGTTTTGATTAATATGTATATTTAGTATAAGGCTCCTAGACGCGGATTTTGCGTGTTAATGATCTGAAATAACTTGAATGATTGTGTTTAAAGTTAAATTTATTTCATGAAGTTAAAGCCATTGTCTCATTACTACATTGTGTGCTTTATGATTTTGTGTTGTTCGTTGTTTTGTTTGCTTAAGGATAAGAAAATGTTTAAGTGTGGGGATGGTGATTTTGTGTTTAAGTTCTTTGTGATTTTGTGTTGTTCGTTGTTTTGCTTGCTACGTGTTTTAAAGCATAGTTTGATATGTGTTTAGCTGTTAATTCAATCATTTAGTATGTGTTTAGGTTAGAATTGTGTTAATTATTTTTGTTTTAACTATTTTATGGGTTAGTACAAGTCTTTGAGCTTAAATATTATATTTTTGAGGTACTTTGATGTAGTTGCTAGTGTTTCAAGGTCAGCATCAAATAGTAGAGGAGTTTCGGAGACATTCGGGCAAAAACAACGACCGATGATCGTGACATGTTAGGTCACGATCATGACAGAAGCACCATATTTGGCCCACGATTGTGGCCTACATGCCACTCAAGAGCGTCAAGTTTTGAGGGAACTTTTGAACCTTTAGACCCTAAAAATAAGACGATATAAAAAGAAGAGAAAGAGCTTTTTGCATTAGCCATGTAACATCCCATTACCTATGGGAAGGGTAGAATAGTAATCTTAAGTGAACAATGAGAGTTTAGAAATGCATTTGCATTCTCATGCATATTATGACATACACATACATGTGAGCAGTGAAATTTTTGCACATGAAAATAATTGTACATGCATTCATGACAGTTCCTGGTATAATTGGTAATAACTGTGATTGTGATTGAGAATTGCAGTTTGTTTGTATTGAAAATTGATTTGGAGAGTGTAATTATTGTTTTAGAATTTTTGGAGAATTTTAAGAAATTTTCTAAAAATTCGGGGTAATTTTTGGACTAGGAAAAAATGCCCAGCGGCAAACCAAATGATAAATGGTAGTAGAATTTACTGTCAAATAGCATTGAAATTTTGGATACATGATTTTAGGAATTATTGACAAGTGTCATTTATTGGGGGATAATTAGAATAGAAATTGGGTTTGAATGGATTAGTTTAATTAGGAAAACAAAGTTGAATGCTTGGAATTTGGACATGTGGCAAGTGACAAGTGTCACTTGCCAAGCCATGTCTTTTAACCCACCATTTGTTTACATTTCAAAGATCTTTCTACTCTCTCTCACGATGCCCTCTCTTAAAAGCCTTTGGAGTTATTTTTGGGTTGTTTTTCCTCTCATCTTCGTAGCTTCTCTTCTTCCTCTTCTTCATGAGCTTTGATCACTCTAACTTCCATTGTTTTTAAACCTCCCACACATCTTCCACCTTGCTCTCTTTTCCACCAAAAATAATGCTAACCTTTTAACCCTAAAGATGGTGATGATCATGGGTGGTGTTTGAAGCTAGGTATTGGTGATTTTCTTGAAAAGCTTGAAGATTAGGTAGCTAAACCAAGTAAGTTTTGCTTTTAATGTCATAGGTATGGTCAATTAAAGCTAAAATGATGAGTAACTTGAGATTTGATGATTTGATTTTTTTGCCAGGTTTATGTATGTGTCTTGGGTGATGCAAATTTATGTTCATGTCTTATGTTTGGATGTGTAGGAAGAGTAAGAATTCATGTAAGGGTATAAAGAGGTTTAGAGATTGAATGATTTTCAATGGGATGATTGGATGAGTGTAGAAATTGCTTATGAATGGATATTTATATATGTTCTGTTTTTGGTTAATGATAAATTCTAGATCATGATTTTTTTGTGAGTGGTTTATTGAGTTGAATTGAGTAGGGAATGATGAGGAAATGAAATAAAGGAGATAATCTAGGTATAAGAAGGTTTGATGAGTTAGTTGTAAAATATATTGGAAGTTTGAAAAAAATCTGGAAAATTTTGCAGCAAT
Source organism: Erythroxylum mucronatum (assembly GCA_027563825.1). Lineage (NCBI taxonomy): Eukaryota > Viridiplantae > Streptophyta > Magnoliopsida > Malpighiales > Erythroxylaceae > Erythroxylum > Erythroxylum mucronatum. The sequence goes on from JAOSBP010181411.1 coordinate 14,664, forward strand.
ATGAT
>JAOSBP010181460.1:0-33056 GCA_027563825.1 Erythroxylum mucronatum
AAAAAAAAACACCGGGGCTAAGGTGAACGAATTAAAAACACAAGGACTAATATGAATAATCAAGTATATAACAGGGGCTCTTTTATAGGATTTGCCAATATATTTGTCAATCAAGAGGAGTAGTAGTTGTTTTTGGCTTCGTGTTATATAAGCAACAATCAAGGTAAAATTTGGCCACATGACCAACAATGTAGAGTTTTTCAAAGAGCTTGAGAAACATCACTTTCTAAAGCATGATTTAGAAATGAAGAATATATATTTGTGAAAGGTAAAGGTTTTGCTGTAATGAAACTCTTTCTGGAGAGGGTTTTTAAGTGAATTTTGAGAACATGACATGTATGATCAAAGCTATAAATTATTTTTTATTAAATGAAGGGAAAGAGCTTCTTGATTGAACTAATGCAGAAAGAATAAATAGCATATCAAGTTTCTGTAAGAACCACTAACATTTAACATAAAAGGTTGGGCCATTATTATTATTCTATTATCCTTTCAATGAAAAAAATGTGATTGATGCTTGTATTTGATCCATTGGAAGAAAGAATCTCAAGTTACCAAACTTTTCAATTTGGTTAGAAAATAAGTCTACTCTTTCCACAAAAGGCTTTGAGCACCTTATATAAGCTTTATCTCATATATATTGAACTTCGAGGGCCTTTCAACACATCATCTCTTAAATGCAGTAAGTATTATATTGCATTTATAGATCATTTAACCAGAATATATTGGATATAATTTCTAAGTTTAAATTTAAAGTAGTTGATGTGTTTTGGAGATTTAAAACTTGGGTAGAAAATCAAAGTGGTTGCAAGATAGTCGTGTTAAAGTATTATAACAAAAAAGCAACATATGTTAGATCAATTTAACAAATTTTGTGAAAAGGATGAAGAGCATCAACTCACTATTCCCTACATTATGTTAAGAGTTAGTGAAAGGAAAATAGAATCATTATAGAGATGACTCATTGCTTACTACATAAGAAGGATTTCCTTAAAATATTTTGGGCTGAGGTGACTAATACTATTATTGTTTTTTAAATAAATCACCAATTCAATAAAGCAATTTTTTTATCTATAATAAAGATTGGGTCGATTTAATTATTGTTTTTATTTATGTTGACGATCTTTTAGTCACAGGTAGCAATTAGGAGTTTATTGGTATTTCAAAGTTCATATGTTGAAGGAATTTGATATGACTATTTTGGAATTGATGTGTTACTTCCTTAGTTTGGAAGTGAGACTAAAAAAGTAAATCTTCATTAATCAGTGAAAATATGCCAAACAATCTCAGAAAAGTTCCATATAGAATAATGCAAATCTAATGACCCTCTTATACAACCTAGAGTCAAGTATGGCAAGAATGATGGTATTACTAAGGTAGATGATAATCACTACACATGTTTAATTAGATGCCTTGCATACTTCACTACTTAAAACCTAGTATTATATAAGTTTTAAGTTTTCTTTGCCTAAGTTTATACATTGTGCAAGCGAGGAATATATGCAAATTACTAAATGTCTAATTAGATACATGAAAAATTGTTAACTATAAAGTTAAATATGTAAATTGTCAAAATTCTTAGGTTAATAAGTTTTTCTAATAATAATTGGATAGGTTACTTATGTTGATAATTCAAGAAGTAAGAAACACAGTTTAAAATATTGGAAGCTGAGTTTGTTACTTCTATTATAACATTAAATCATGTAATATAGCTTAAAAAATTTATTGAAGATTTGAGTTTGATACAACAAGAACCAACTCAATTTTTTTTAATCTTAAGCTTATTGAATTGTATTGAAAGACGTCAATCATACTAAAAATAAAATTTGAAAGAGTAAGGACATTATTGATAGTAAGCTCTAATTGAAGACATGGTCTACAACTGAAGACCTATTTTCTAGGAATCATTACGTCATATTATGGATTTAGATTAGGCTACTTTTTATAATTATTTTAGTTGTTGATTTATTATGATAATGATTTTATGGATTTATTATGATCTTTTTCTTATGTTCATGTTGGTCATTTGGAAACAATCTCTCTGTTAATTAGGATAAAGCTGCAAACTGCTGAACTTCTCCAAGTTTCTTATTTCAGTGGAATTTTTATTGGGTGCTGTTGTTTGTTTATTATTATGTTTTAACGTGTTTAAGTTAATTTGATCAATGAAATTTGTAGAACTTTTTGAGTCAAATACTAACATATAGTCCTAACGTTTTGGGCTAGACGATGAATATGTTATGTTTTTTACAATAATGTTGAAGGTTCAAAAATGCTTTCGGAAAGATAGGAAAGGGTGTTAGTGAATATATAAAACCAATTAAGTTGGCCTCACACAACAACTTAAGCTATTGTGGTGAAACAGTCATTTAACATGGTATCAGAGTCTTTATGACTAAGTGGTCGTGAGTTCAAATCCTACCACCCACCTATTATTCAGCACAAGATAGAGTGGGCCTGTGCAAATTTCAAGCCCAAAGGGCTTTCACTTGAGGGGGTGTGTTAGTGAATATATAAAATCAATTAAGTCAGCCTCACACAACTTAAACTATTGTGATAAAATGGTGACTTAACAAAGGGAAGGTGGACTGTTGTTTTTATTTTCTTAGGACCAACAAAGTTTTGAACTTTTGATGGATATAAATAAGATGATTAATTAAAAAATGGTATGAATTGGTTCAGATACGAAGTAGTTAGTGGAGTTCAGAGGGGTAGACATTGATAGAGCGTAGATGCTGCAAAAAAGTAGTAAAGAATGGCCAAGGAGACAAAGTGGGAAGTAAGAGTTGGTGCTAAGTCCTGCAAAAGTCGATGCTTTATATTGCAGTAAAGACCCTCCCAAGTCCCAACTTCCAAGCACACAGCAAATGATGATAGCTAGATATCTCTCACTTTACAGTCAACATTAGGCTCAGAGAATTCTTGGAAACACCAATCAGAACCGCACTAATCTTACTTTAAAACTAAAATTGGGGTTAAGGAATCAAACCCCACTCAGCAGTGGACCTTGCATGAAGATCAGATACCATTCCTTTAATCCAAGAGTGCCTCATCATTGAGTTTGAGCAACATCACTGTTTTGGACCATATATAAAGGTTTTTAGAAGGAAGAAGGTTGTTATCTTTAAGTGTGTAATAAATAAAATTCTAATTATATGTAAATATTAATAATTATATATATCAAATAAATTACTTGATAAATTAACAATTCAAGTGACTAGTTCCTATGGTTTCTAATGATAGACTACTGCCAGGACCCCATTAGGTGCAAACAGAAAGTATTCATGGAGTTGGAGATCTTCAGCTTACTTCATATACCAGCTGACACAAAGCTACAAAAGACACCTAGCTCAATTTTTGGTTTCTGTCATGTATTATTGGTGAAAGAAACAAAGTACATCTCGTCACAAGAACCCTAAAAACTCTGTTTGTGTCGTTGGGTGAGGATATTCAATATAAAGAAGGCTAAAATATAAGAATTAAAACCATAAATGCCAAGTTATCTAGTAACAATGGGGACCAACAAATGTCGTACCTATTCCCTTCCCATTTCAATCTGTGAAAAGGAGAAGAAGCTGAATGCTACCCACATATTTTGTATGTTTGAATCAAAGAATAAACAAAATGGAAATGTTGGACTTCTGATATGATTATCTATGGCTCTACAGATTCTGCACAAAGACAAGTTATGATCTTTGGCGTAATACTATGTTTAATGTCAATACCTCCCCACACTTTACAATCAGAAAACAAGATCTCATTAAAGTTGGGCAGCTACAGTTCTTAACCTTTTCACATGGCCGCTCCTCCTACTTGACCATTAAGATTAACTTTTGTGGTATTTTAATTTAATCCGACTCAGGTTGTTTTAATAAAACATTCATTAATGTACACAAGGTACGTGGAAACCTGAAACCAACTTGGAGGTCCTAACCAGAATCTTTCAGAGTCTTTAGTTTCAAGTATATTTTAATGTTTCTTCCACCCAGTAGCTCGCCTGGAATTTTTATCTCAAGTTGCACAACTAATAAGGTAGTAAGGTCTACTTTGAGTCTGTGAGTTGCGATGATAAGAGTCGCTAAAGTAATATATAATCAGATCACTGAAAGATATGGAGAATCAGCAGTGTAATCTGGAGAGATTACTTCTGTTTTGTTTCAGTTAAACCCAATTCCCATTTCCCAGGTAGATAGTCAACTTTTCTAATCAATCTAAGTTCGCTTGCTTAGGTTTGAGGAACATCATTATATTTTTTCACCCAAGATGCATGCTAAGATTGTTGTTTTGTTTATAACATTAGGTAGTATCATGCACATATCCCGTTTACAATTACACGTACAAGAATTGTAGTAAGAGGAAAAGGAAATGGTAAGAAAATAGCAGTGCAAAGCTGGAAAAGTAAAGGAAACGAGATATACAAGTTGGTGACAAAAAAGATAACATTGTCAGAGGTCGAGACAGGAAAATCTGAAGGACCAGTGAAGGTCTACAACTTGATGCACTGTTTTGTTCCCAAATTGAGAAACAAAGGCATGGAGGCACATCATTTTGCTTCCCCGTTAAAACACAAGGGAAGAACTCAGGAATCATTGTGCAGGGTCAAATCATGCACAACTCACTCTCACTTCCAGTTCCAATTCTGTTGGGTTGGGTGAACATTATATTCATTATACGTATTGGTACTGGTGTGGTACCACATTCCAGGTGGCTTACATTATGGTTGCTTGCCAATTGCCCGCCCATCTTCAAGCTTTTCAAAAACAACAAACAAATACTGAAGTGCAACAAGATTCCTGAACTGTTTTTGAGCTATGTATTATGGCTTTTAATGTAAAACTTTTGCCATAGGATACCCAATTAAACCAGCAAGGTAAAAGCTCTGCCTCTGACTCTAGCTTTATGAGAAAGATTAAACAAAAGAGGCAGCTTTTTTAGCAATAGAAGAAGTGATGGGATTCTTTACTTTTGCAAGAAGAACAGAAGAATATTTGCATAACTTTTCAGGCCAAAATGTGACTCCACATTCTATAAAGGTGAGTGAATAAATTAAGGAGTGCCCACGTCTCTCTTCCCCACCCATTTCACGTTTTGATGCTTCAAATGTAAAAACCGCACCTATCATGATGAGTGATGACCACTCACTTTTTCATTACCGTAAGCAGCAGGCAGAATCCAAGTATAATGACATTGTTTATCGCATCTATCTTGGGGTTACCATGATCTTTTGTTTGGCTTGGCCAGCCAACCACAGCTCACCACACCATCGCCATGTGAGAGCTCCATTATTCTCCTCCTTTCCTTTCCTTTCCTTCATTACCAAAATTTAACATAACTTCCTTTTCTCAACTCAACTCTTTTATTTAATAATTGCAAAGACGTACGTATTATGTTGAGGGCGGTGCTGCGATTCTGACTAATAATGCACGAGTGATTCAATGTTTCTCTCGTAATGGAATATCCTACCTAATCTCTCAATCATTAACGAAGAAAATGAAAGAGAGGCTCAGACTCAAGCTCAGGCTTAAACTCAGGCTCAGGCTCAGGCTCCTTCCCAAATACTAGTTTCTCGATTCAAATCTTTTTAAAGCTATGTTCTTAAATGCTTAGATGTTGATATATATTTTTAGACGCCATCAAAACTCTCCCTTGACTAGGTATAATATAAAAGTTAGCGACTTGTGTAGCCCACCTCACTACAGCCATTTTGGACCATAGATTTAGAAAAAGCTAGCCTTTTCTGAATAAAACAGGAAGCCATTTGCCGCTTGAAAAGATCGATATTGGTAGGTACTATTAGTGGCTATAAAAGATACTCGAAGCTACAATACTCCAGTCTCCTCTGCTTCTACTTTCCTTACTTTTTATCTCTTCATTCTCTACTTGGAGGTACGGAGGAAGAGGGAGAGAGTTAGAGAGATGGGTAATTGTCAAGCAGTAGATGCAGCAACTCTAGTGGTGCAACACCCAAGTGGGAAAGTAGAGAGGTTCTATTTGCCTGTTAGTGCTAGCGAGATTATGAAGATGAACCCTGGTCACTATGTTGCGCTTCTTCTCTCCACCACCTTGTATCCATCAACAACCAATGCTCAACAATGTCCCAACAACAGGTCTACAGATGACACCCACAGTAACAACAATGGTTCTGTTCGGTTAACCAGAATTAAACTTCTCAAGCCTACGGATACTCTTGCTCTTGGGCATGTTTATAGGCTCATTACCACCCAAGGTGTGTTGAGTTTCAGTTTCTACCTTTTTTTTTTTGTCTTCGGTTTTTAAAGTTTAGATTTGTAACGAATTCTTTTGTTGTCTCCGGGGGTGTTTTAGAGGTTATGAAAGGATTGAGAGCAAAGAAGCAAGCGAAGCTGATGCAAAACCAGTCAGAATCTGGTGACAGGCTAGAAAGGGCGAGAGAGAAACAGACCTCAGGGTTGGATTCGGAACAAAAAGGATCTGAGCTTGATGAGGAAAATCAGGTAAATTTTATCCCTCAACGTTTTCTAATACATTTGCAGAAGATTGTAAATTTTTGCATATATTGGGCATCAACAAGAAACCATCTTTTAGCCTCATGTCGTTTGTTTTTCTCAATTTCTTTATTCGATCTTGTTAACCAGAACGAGATGTTAAGGATGTTGTTTCAAATTTAATTTTTTCCAATCACCTGACACTTTCAGATGACCAAACATGAAAGGAACAGACCAAGGGCAGTAGTCTCTATCAACTCTGCAACAGTCAGATCAAGAACATGGCAACCATCCTTGAAAAGCATCTCAGAATCAAGCAGCTAATCATGCCTACGATCTGCATACCATGTAGCGTAAAGTACGTGAAAAGCAAATGGACTCATCAGAGAGAGGTTTTTCAGTATTGTAAAAGCCTGTGGTCTTCTGTACAGATAAGCCTTGGAGATAGAGGCAGGTTAATTAATCCCCACCCCATGGAATTGAAGATTTGGTAACGCTAACATGTTTAGCAGAAGGTGGTGGTGGTGTCTCAAAGAGAATTTGTAACTAATAGGTGTTCTGAAATGATTATATCAAATAAGAGTTTGCTTATAAAAACTGAAGGTTGTATCAGAAGGAAATAAAAAGAACCAGCTTTCCATCTCCGATGGAGAACCAAATGTTCATATAAGGCAAAGCAACAGCATTTTACGCGTGAACATGAAGCTTTTAACATAATTTAGAATGATTTGATACATTAAAAAAATTTTAAAAGTTGGAAATTAATCCTTTAAAATATAATTTAAAATAATTTTTTACAGAGATTTAATTAACTTAAAGAGTTTAATGATTATTTGAATTAGTTTCAAATTATAAATAAATTATGAGTTGCAAGGAAAAAATTTTATATTAAAAGGAGCTTTTTTAAAATATTAAATTGAGTTCTCAAAAGCTTTTGGGACTCTAGAATACTATAAATTAAGTTTATATTTTATAGTTACTATTATTATTATTAATTAAATTATCATTACAATTTAGTAAAAAATTTGTTTACTAATTTTTCAAATAAATTAAAAAATGAACATACAATTCACTTTACAATTAAGGGTTTGAATCAGATCTCTTATTTCGATTATAATATTTTTATTATATTTTATTAAACCTCACTCTTTTATATATAGATAAATTTAATATAACTGAAACGGAGTAACTTCAATAAAAGATTTGATGTGCTAAGGACTATAATTTAAAGGTGTTTTTAAAAACAATTTGTGCATATGGTATGATAAGTAGTATGCCCCAGCCTGATGCAAAGTTGAATGCTTTGGTCCCTGCATTGGGTGGAGGATAAGGCTTTTAACTCCAAACTTTCAGAGACTTCGATGTATTGAAATTCTCTTAAAGCTGCTGCTGGATTGAGACTGATGAACAGAAATGGGATAAAAACGTGTCAGAACGGGTATGGACGCTCCTGTTTGAATGTCAAAGATCAAAATGGCTGCTTCCTGTTCTGTTTTTAACACATCATCTGATTCTGAACTTGTCTAGAACTCTAGATGGATAACAGGTCCCATCAATTTATTGCATATCCATTTTTCTGCTGTGGAGATCTCATGTTTTTCAGCAAATGATCTTGCACCTGTTTACTTCATCCTGACGGCAAGAAAAGTTGACACTAACATTGTTTTCTTGATATTTATGGTTTCTTCTCGAAAAGCATACAACATAGTACAGGATTAAGACTTCTGAAATCGGCATTGGCTCTTGGCAATGGACAGGATACGTACAGCTTGCAAGTTAAAGCAAAAGCTCAATGAGCACTTTGCAGTCAAACATGCTACAGTGAACATTTAAGTCGGGTAGGAACGACTCTCATCGTATTTAATAATGTTGGGATCAAAGTTCAACTCGTAGGACCTTAAGAAAAATAAGCAAAGTTGTACACTTCTGACTTTCTTTAGCAAGTCGATGCATTAAAGAAGAAGAATCTTCGTTTTGCATAAACTGCATACTTTTGCGCCGCTTCTAATTCTATCTAAAGCAAAAGAAGACCGTTTCTTTTTCTTTAACGCTCCGCTTCACACAAACTTTTACGTTGGACAACTGCAACCAACTCACCATTAGAACATTCTCTAAGCATGTATCTGAAATGGAATTCCTATCAACTGTTCAATATCTGTCTCTTGTAAGACCAATCATTGCGCGCAGAATCAGGTTTAAGGAGGGAGTTGTCCGGCAAATGAATGTGGACAACAGGCCACGCCATAACTGATCATCATTTGCTTATCTAAATAAAATATCTGGTAATAACACCTCCTAGAACTATGCGTCCCATAACGGTCTCTGATTGACATTGAGAGGTAGCTCAAATTTCGCAGTGCATACAGATGTGTTTGCAGAAGACACGCCCCCGGACTCCTTTTTCCAGGTACGTAGACTTTATATGTGTGGTGCTCCTTTAAAAATGCATATCATAACTTGTTGAAGAGATGTTAAAGCTGCATGACCTATCCAGCAATCACATCTACAGCATAAATAGATCTCCGAGGCCCAGTACTGTTCTCCAGTAACTTCTAGGTCTTTGACCTTTGCCAACCCCGTTAAATAAATCCAGGATCCAGACCAGTTCAACGGGCCCACCGAGAACCATTGGCCCTGTAAAACACCTCACCTCCTCCCGTTGAAAGTTCTTAGTTTTCCCATTGAAACGTTGCTTCCTCGTCCGATTGAAAGAAACGAATGAGAGCTTTTCTTCCATTGAAGTGGACATTGGACAAGCATGAGTTAGAAGTTTCTGAATTTCATCTTTCCTCTTAGGATTTGCTTGATAAGTACTAATCACACGTTTGTTTAAACAAGCTGTAAGATTTTCTAGTGAATCTTCCTATTTGTAAGATACACTAATGATAGATTTCATTAGCACTGGGGTTTACCATTTATCCACTCGAGTCCCTAGCATCATGTTCTTGTTCGTATCAGAAGATCAAAACATCGATCGTTGCATTGTAGTGTTTGGAAGACAAACACTTACGTGACAAACTTGAAAATCTTGGAGATGGGGACGGCAAGCAGGCCATGGAGAACAATTAGAAGGGTGTATACATGTAACGAAGATTCACATGAATACGAGTTGTAGAAACATGTACCAGAAGATCAGGAGAACACACGCAACATAAAACCAAAGGAAAGAAAGCACCTCAAAGTGAACTGGAATATAAATACAGAACTTCTGATATTCAGTTCACGGTCTGTGACAAGGGCAGCAACACCAAAATCTCTATTTTTATTCAGGCACTCAATTCTCACACTCAAAAAGTTGATGGAAACCAGTTGGAACCCCACAAATGGAACATCATTTCCTCCAAACTTACCAATTGGTTATCCTGACATCTCTGCGATCTGAATTCCCCCAGTTATCAACATTTCTAGCCCAACCAAAATCTTGTGACGTCACTCCACTGCTGCTGTCTCAGCATCCGGTTTAGCATTTTCACTCTTGTCAAGCTGGCTGAAGTTCCCTTTCTCCTTGAAGAGTTGGTTGTGATGGTGCCTGCAATAGAGACGGTGCTCATGTGCTACATAGTTTGATGGGCTGATCACACAGCCTCCATGGGTGCACCTGAAACAGGCCTTATGGTATGATGTGCCATCAACTGCGACCTGAAAGAAGCAGAGAGTTCAATAAGACAACAAGAACACTTTTCAACTTCGTATCATCCATAAGTTCAGGAATGTATTATATATATATAATCAGCAACAACTCAAACACAAAACAAGGGCTAATTCTAAGGTGACTTGATCATCTTATACTTTTGACATAGTTCGATGTTGGACTTGCCAGACTATAAGGAAATGAGGGGAAAGGTCCAAATTTAACCATCACGGTGACCTTTATTCTTTTACTTCATCAACTTTTTGTAGTTTTCATCCCTTAAATATTGCATGGCCATTGAATTAATATTTTGTTTCGTATCAGAGTTGCAATAGAGAGCAAGAGGAAATTGGTTGGGTTGGTGATGATAGGGAAGGGAACGGGGGAAAGGATCCCACTGGTCATGCCTTTTATGAATTTTTAAATTTATCAAGTCTACTTTAATTTCTATTTTCACAGAGGCTTTTCTAAGAGGCAAAGTCCTAGGCCTCAAAGGTGTTGCTGTGTTCAGGTACTTGACCTCACAATTCAATTCCATCAGTTTGACAAATAGGGAACAACTGAACTAGATCAATCTACTTACAGTTGAAGTAATGAAAGAAAATCTGATTAAGGTTGTAATAATTCTCTAGAATTGAAATGTAATGAATCAGAGCATAGATTGAAAATGTCCTGCAAAGCTCATGATGTTAGAATAAGGAATTTTTTTATGTACCTTTTCAATTGGATAAACAGTTTTCTTGCAAGCAACACATTTGTCTTGAGTTCCAGCAAACATACTTGAGACTTTGCTATTGCTAACCTGCGTGATTTCATCCAGGATTTGAAGCACATCAGGAATCCTAAAAATCATCTTATAGACTTCTCCCTGCTACTGAAACTTATAAATTGTATCTGTTCACATATTGATAAAGTAGTAGCACAAGAAATTCATTGCATATACCTGGTCAGCAGATCTGTTAACAGTTTTTGGAGTACCTACAGAAGAGAGAAAAAGAAAAGAACAACCTATGAATGAGAACAAAGAAGCAGACAAAACAGATGTTGCGTCCTTGAAATCAAACTGAACACAGAGCATTACCTTCAAAACTTTTATCCAGGCTGCCGGTCATCTTGAATAGTTGATCAAAGTGAGGTTTGCAATACAAAACACCTTCAAAGGAGCAATAGTTACTCAGCTGCAAATGTGCAACATTACAAGTTGACGTAAGCAAAACACTTATAATCTAAAACAACAAACAGGATAACAGTGCAACTATAGAGTGAGAAAACATTACACACTTTCTTTCAGCTAAATAGATGAACACTTACAAAATAAAGTATAATATTGTCAATAAGATTCTCTACGCATGCAGTAATATAAACACATTAGATCTTTATAAGTTATTTGCAGTCTGCATTCACAGGTTTGATCCACTTCAATTCTCAAACCCAACTGATTGGTGGCATTAGTGTCATCAGCATGGAACTATTGAGCACCAAATATAAAGGAACTTTCGGCTAATTGAGCTAAACCTCAAACAAGTAAATTTAGTTCAAATGGAAAATAATGTTAACGAATACCCCAATTGGCTATATATACAAATATCAACAGAGGCCAAGGGTGTGGCAAGCCCAGATCAAAACCATATTGATCGATTGTAATGCCGAATGCCAGACATTGTCTTGTAAATAATGCTCAGTGTCCATCCCCTCCTGATCTGCCTCTTCCTTTCCTAATTTTCATTTTCATCACGTTTAGAGTTCAATGTCCTCTTTATTAGTAGTGTCAGACAAAGTTTCAATCTCTTCAGGTACACGCTCAAATATGGAAAAGTAGGTGATTAAAGCACCATAAGAGCGACTAAACAGTTGGCTTATTTGAGATTCCAAAGGCTCTTCTCTGCACCATCATTGGAATCAGGTTGCACACCTTGCTAATAAGACTGTAATCTGAAGCTACTGTACAGACACTGATCCGTGGTAACAAGCATAATCAAACTAACCTTCAAATATAATGTTCATGGGACTACAAATCTTAAGGTTAAAGTTTTCAAAAGAAATTTATCAGTTTGGTAACTTCGATAGCAGCTAAGAACATAAGTTTACACACCAATCAGAACAACTAAAAACCTCTCAGCAAAACTGCAGATTTCTTCTCGATATTCTATCAAAGCTATCTAGCTGTATTCTGGTGTCCAGTTACAGATCACCCACATGCACATTTCCCTGTTTCTGTTTAAAATTGATGGTTCCATAAGAAGGAAAATAATTTCTATATTTTCACTGATTACTTTTGAAAGATCTCTGTTCTTCCTTTATTGCTTCCAACTACCCACCGGCAGAGAACCTAGTGGGCTTTGATTCTACACATTTCAGTCTCTTCAAGATTTCAATTAAGATCTAAGCCAGTGTGTTGTAACCTCTTCCTCCATCATTTGTCGGGCTCATCTTTTACCATTCAAAGATGAGGATCTAGATTCAATTTCATGACCAAACGAAGGGACCTACCCTCACCAACTACGACAGAGGCAATTGAATATCGTAAACCATTTCAGCAGTAGAAGTAAATGATCAAATTGACAGAAAAGAAAAAAACCTAACGACAAGACTCACAATATCATTTCCCAACCATTAAAAAATGAAATTAAGGATAAAAATGTCCAATGGTTTCATTACTGATCAGGAAACCTCGATCAAGAGGGAAAAAAAGAAGAAGAAGAAACGACAGAGCACTATCATCCATCATCGGATATCGGACTGAACAGGTTACTAGTTCCCACCAAAAAAGATCATATCAACTAACACAGAACGCACAGATCAAACTGTAAAATTGTTGGAAGTATGATCAAGCAAAGCAACACCAAATAGCATGCCAACTAAGTGTATCTGCAAGTTTGAGGCATCTGCACATAGGTGCACATCTCTTTACACTTCCCAGGAAATAAAAGAGAAGGGTAGCTCACTCTCACCTTGAGGGTACCTTTACAGTGGTGGCACCTAAAACAAGCTTTGTGATAGACTTTGTTGTCAGCTGCAAGCTGATCCACCAAGTACACAGTTTTCTCGCAAGCCTTACACTTCTGAGTTGTCCCTGCAAAAGTTGCCATGTCTGTAGCTTAGATCTATTGCTTTTTCCTTCTTCAACAGCAAAAAGTAGAGAAGTCGAAACTATCGGTGATAAAAAGGCAGGGCTCAGAGATAACTGCAAAATGGTCCGGGAGTGGAGTGCAGACCTTAGCCTCGTACTCATATGAAGTGCGGAGCTGTCACCTGTCAGCAACATTTGGGTATTTTTGTAATTTATTATTAAAAACAATGGTTTTTCGTATTCCAGTTGGATAGGCATTAGATAGTGTACTTCTACTTCGCTGTCGGAGACAGTCAAGTATAGGTCACTCTCTCATGTAGCGCGTAACTCTCCAATAATAGCCGCCACTCCTTCCCTCTCTCCATTTTCAAAACTCCTCCTTTGTCTTTTTTTTAAACTTTTCTCTATTTGTAATGATTATCCCATCGTTTTTAATTATAATCATTTATTCCACTAACTAATTTTTCTGAAATTAAAGAAAATCCTTAATTTTAAAATTTGATCATTCTTATTATTTTACCCCTTCACCATCAAAATATTACATATTTGAATTATAAAATGATCTTTCTGTAAAATATTAAGTATAATTGAGTTTTATTATTTTTAAATTTGAATTTCAAAAAAATAATTTGAAGGTAATTTAAGAAGATTGAATGGGGTCAGCTGAGCTGAGCTGATAATGACAGAAGGTGGTCACATTGAAAATCTTCTGATGAACATTTTCAAATTTGAAAAGCTTGATTTGTCCAATTCAATCCCTCCCACTCCCACCCCTTCTCTGAATCATAGTAGTATAGTATCCTCACTCATAGTATGTTATTGCCTCTTCATAATTTGAAGTTACAGGACAAAATGGAAGATGCGTGTCACAGTCAGCGAATCACTTAGCCAAGCCACCATCCAACACTAGTTTTAGATTGAAACAGCATCATCGTTTCAAAAAAAAAAAAAAAAGATTGAAACAACATCATCGATGCCAACTATTAGTTGCCTATTAAATATTGGATAGTAACAGACCTATTAATTAAGTCTTGCATCTCGTTGCTCTCTCGTGAGTGCAAGTTTTGGTCCAACCTTAAAGGTGCATGGTGAGTTTTTTTGCGAGTAAACTTTTTCTGATTTTTGACCCAAAAAAAAAAACTTTTTCTGATCTTTCCTATCATTGTTTTTATGTATTATGGATTCAGGCTTCTAGAAACTCTCTATTTGAGAGAAAGAAAATGCTGAGTTTGTGATTCCTACGGAAGATATCCAAAAAGATGAGATCAACTATAATTTGTGTCCGCTTGAAAAATTGGTTGGAGAACGAGCGATTAATGCAGAGGCACTAGAACGTACCTTGTTGACATATATCAAACCGATGGACGTAAACAACCTTTATATTATCCAGTTTTATCATCATGTCGATATGAAGAAGATGTTAGCTAGAGGACCATGTTCTTTCAATAAGTGTATTTTGTTAGTTCACCAATGGAAGGAAGGGGAAAACCCAACAGATATAGATTTCATTCATACTGATATTTGGGTATAATTCCTTGGTCTCCTTTTGGGGTTCGCTTCTGAGGCGTTAGCAAAAATTATTGAAAACTTGATGGGAACCTATTTGGAGTACGACTCTACCCATAGACGCAACTCATAGAATAGTTACATGCGAGTTCGGATTTGTATTAATGTGGAAGAACCGCTTATACGGAAGAAGAGTGTACGAAAACAGGGAGCTGAACCTATGGTGATAACATTCAGCTATATGAACGTCTGCCTCTCATCTGCTATCTTTGTGGTATAATAGGACATAGTGAAACCAATTGTCTCAAGTTACTTGAACAGTCGGAGGAGGAGCTTTGTCGTGAATGGCCGGAGAAAATTCAGGCTGAAGTGCAGGCCAGGAATGCACGGAGAAAGGTCCAATGGAAACATGATCCTGGGAATGATCTCAGCGTAGATTTTGCTGCACAAAATCCGGATTTCAAATCTTCGCAACCTGCAGCTGAAAATCCTCATAGGATAGGTAACAATTTTTCTTTCTTTCCTAAAAAGATAACGCTAAAGTCCAATGCAGATTTTACTCCTCAAATGGGCCACAATTTCCATGTATCCAGTGGTAGTTTAACTAAAATGGTGGCAAATAATATCCCTGGACAAATCAATAAAGAAGCATTGGTTATGGACATTGAGGAAAGTAAAAAACGTCCCAGACAAGAAAACATAGAAGCTAGTTCAGTAGAGGGGATGAACACAAGCAATACTGTTCTGCCTCAACTTCTATATCAATTACCAGCAGCCGGTCTTGCTCAACAGACCCACCGAGAACCATGAGTTATATAGCTTGGAACTGTCATGACTTAGGCAACCATCGAACAGTTAGAGCTTTGAAGGACCTAGTTAGGTTTAATAAGCCTCGCATTCTCTTTTTAAGTGAAACTATTGCAAACTCTGTTAAGGTTGACAAAATAAAAACTATGTTGAAGTATGATTTTTGTTTCTGTGTTGATTGGATTGGTCGTAGTGGCGGCCTGGCTATGTTTTGGATGAATGGTGTTTCTGCTACTGTTATAGAATTTTCTAACAACCAAATTGATCTCATTATTGACGATTCGATTACTCCCAAATGGCGTCTCACAGATTTCTATGGTTTTCCCGAATCTAATAGAAAACGTGCTAGTTAGGAGCTTCTCCGTTCCCTTTCTCGTCTTTATAACATGCCCTGCACTTGTTTTGGAGATTTTAATAATCTTCTGTCCCTTAATGACAAACTAGGAGGCGTGGATTATCCTAGCTCTTTATTGGAAGGGTTTCGTCAATGTATCACTGATTGTAACCTGGTTGACATCCCCCTGTTTGGATTTGGGTATACTTGGGAGAGAGGAAGAGACTCAAACTCGCTTACTTTAGAGAGACTTGATCGCGCTTTTGTTAACGAAGAATGGATGGTTATATTTCCTTTTCATAAGCTATATAATTTGGTGTGTGCTACCTCTGATTACAACCCTATCAAACTGGTGGCTGCGCGTCGGCTACCTGCTAAGAGGATTAGTCGGTTTAAATTCGAGAATAAATGGTTAGCGGAGGAGGGTTTTTTAGACTTTGTTTCGGGGTTTTGGGCTGACAATAACGATTTGAACATCCTTCCCCGGCTTAAGAAATGCGGCAACAACTTGCTCAACTGGAAGAAGCACCTTGGGAATAATTTCTCTAAACGTATTAAAATCCTTAAGAGGAACATGGACTTAGCTCGACAGAACCATTAGCATGCTTCATTTTGGACGCAAAAAACTAAACTCAATCAGCTTCTTGCCCAGGAGGATATTTATTGGAAGCAACTTTCAAAGATCTTTTGGATGTAATATGGGGAGGCCAATTCAAAATACTTTCATGCACACGCCTCCAAAAGGAAAAGACTGAATCATATTACTTCACTCATTGATGATAACGGTCAGCAGGTCTCAGGAGATGAGGGTATAAGCAATATCATTCTTGACTATTTCAATCAGCTTTTTTCAGCTTCACGAGGTTCTGATTTTTGTCATTTTGCTTCTATTAATTCGGTGGTAAGTCAGGAGGATAACGACTTCCTTCTAGCACCATTGCAGTTGGTGGAGTTCAGGAAAGTGATGTTTGACATGCATCTGGATAAAGCTCCTGGACCTGATGGTATGAACTCGGCATTTTTTTAGAAATGTTGGCATATAATGGGGACGAACATCTTTAACAACTGCCGCACTTGGATGGAGCAACGTGAGTTCTCGGATACACTCAATGACATGGTGATTGTCTTTTTTGGGTGATTGTTTTAATTCCCAAAAAAGACAATCCTAGTTGTATGAAAGATCTACGACCAATAGCTTTGTGTAATGTCTTATATAAACTCATAGACAAAGTTATCGCGAACCGACTCAAGACCCTTCTCCCTAGAATCATTTCTCCCATGCAATCGACTTTTGTCCCAGGTTGGCTCATCACTGACAATAACATGGTGGCTTTTGAAATTATACATTACATGAAGAACAAAGGGAAAGAAAATGTTGGAGAAGCAGCTCTTAAAATCGACATTAGTAAAGCTTACGACAGAGTCAACTGGGATTACTTATGGATTATCTTGTTAAAGTTGGGTTTTGACAGAAAATGGGTGGAGCTTATTATGGTGTATGTCACTACTGTGAGTTATTTAGTGGCGTTTAATGGAACTGAAGTTGGCCCTATAATACCTAGGCGTGGCTTGCGGTAAGGAGACCCGTTGTCTCCATATTTATTTATCCTTTGTGCTGAAGGCTTATCTGCATTGTTACAGAGGAATGAGGCTCGAGGGGACATACGTGGAGTTACCATTTGTCCAGGCAGCCCTAGTGTCTCCCATCTCTTTTTCGCAGAAGACAGTTTTCTCTTCTTTCGTGCAAATGCAAATGAAGGACAAAATATTAAGAGGACACTCGCCATCTATGAAGCAGCTTTGGGACAGGCGATTAACTATCAGAAGTCTGGTATCATGTTCAGCTCCAACACCAAACCTACTGACAGGAATGCTGTGGAAGCCATTTTAGGGGTAAGTACCCCAATTGATTATGGAAGATATTTAGGTCTCCCTTCACTAATTGGGAGATAGAAAAAACAAGTCTTTGCTTTCATTAAGGATCGTCTTAGCAAGCGTATCACGAGCTGGAAAAATAAGTTGTTGTCTAGACCAGGAAAAGAAATTGTTATTAAGACAATCGCCCAAGCTTTGCTTGCTTATTTTATGAGTGTCTTCCTTATTCCCTGAGGTAGTTGCGATGAAATTCAAAAAATGATAAATTCCTTTTGTGGGGATCGGGCACAAGTAATAGAAAGAACATACACTAAGCGAGCTGGGATCGTCTTTGCGCTCTAAAAAAATATAGGTGCATGGGCTTCCGGGATCTTCATTGTTTCAACCTAGCCATGCTTTGTAAACAAGCGTGGCGGTTTATTGCCTATCCCAACTCACTTCCGAGTAAAATTTTCAAAGTCAGATATTTTCCTTCTTGCAGCTTTCTGGATGCAAAGGAACGAGTCAATTCAAGTTTCATTTGAGGGAGTATATATGCGGCTAAGGATATATTGCTTCATGGTGTTCGATGGAGACTTGGTGACGAATCCTCGATTGATGTCTTTACAGACCCCTGGATTAATGAAGCAAACAATTTTTTCATTACCTCCCCTCCCATTCAAGACTTAAGTAATTTTAAAGTGCGAGAGCTATTCAACGAGTCTGGTTCTGGTTGGGACGTACAGCTACTAGAAGGGTTGCTAACTCCTTATGACATCAGGCGGGTGTCCAGGATCCCAATTGCTCTTTCAAAGCCCCCTGATCAACTGATATGGCATCATAGTCGGGATGTTCTCTACTCAGTCAAAGCAGGATACAAACTAGCTCTTACTTTGTTTACTGATATTGTCAACCTCTTTGTGGAGAGGCCGTGGAATCGTCTGTGGAACTTGCCTATTCCCCCAAAGATCAAGGATTTCACATGGCGATGTCTTCGGGAGTTTATTCCTTGCAAAGACCGTCTCCTACGGAAGGGGGTCACGCTCATCACTGCATGTGACTTTTGTGGCCAAGAAGAAGATATCAATCATGTGCTAATGGAATGTCCTACAGCAAAATTGTTTCCTCCCTTATGATTGTTAATTTCGTTGATAATTTTCTTAAAGATTGGCAGGATTCTCAGAGGGTTTATAAGAGGGCTATTGTTACATCTGGTGGCTTATGTCCTACCAGTTCTAGCTGGATTAAATCGCCGGAAGGTTTTTTAAAATGTAATGTCGATGCGTCAGTTTTTAAAGAACATAATGCTACGGGGTTTGTTGCTGTGCTTAGGGATGAAAGAGGGTGTCTTGCTGCTGCTATTTTTGGTCATTATTCTTCCTTATATGATCCAGTTATTGCTGAACTTATGTCGATAAGAGAAGCACTTTCGTGGTTGAAAGAAAGACAAATCAAGTCATTGTGGAGTCTGACTGTTTGATGACTGTTCAAGCTATTATAGCTCCGTCTTTAAATTATTCTGAGATTGAAATTTTGACCCTTGATTGCCTTTCTCTTCCAATTTTCATAAATTATAAAAACTATAAAGTTAACTTTTGTGTTTCTATTTTTATTTATTATAATATAATTTATTTTGTACTAAATTTCTTCAAAATAAGTAAAATTTAAATAAATAATAAAAATATACTATAGATAAATAAAAATTATAAATATTTTATTATTTATTTTAATCAATTTTTTAAAAACAGACTGAAAGTTAAATCGGTAAGACAAAATATTTAAGATTTAGGAGATTCAATCAATATTATACCGTCATAGAAATAACTAAGAATTTGAAATATAATTGAAAGATATTATTCTTACCTACGAAGGAATTTAAAGTTTAATTAAAAAATATATAATAAATGATAATTGATTTATTTTAGTTTAATAAAAAGCTTATTAATTTATAAAAATCAACCAATTAATTAATAAATTGATCGATTTTTAATAACAAGAGTTATTAAAATAAATCAAATCGGAAAGTTAAAAACCGAACTGAAAAACTGATTGGTTTAAAATTTTTACGATTGAACCCGATTAGATTTTTTAATTATTGATTTTAATAAAATAATATATAAAAACTAAAATAAGATTTATATATAAAAAGAATTCATTTTTAAATTTTATATAATATGTAATTATTAGGTATTAATAGTTAAACAAAAATTTTAAAATGTAAGTTGGCATCATTTTCATTCTCATATCCAGATCGGTTCGTCCCGTTGCCAGCCTTGAAACCGAGGTCAACTTCAGTGTATAGACCAAGTTATATTCTACTACAAAAGTGACATTCTTTATTGCTCTTTTTCATGTTGGCAACTTACTTTGTAGAAGTGATTGATCAGTTCATACCTCCCCATATTTTCTATTGATTGTTTTCACTGGTGTGCAACTTTATTTACCGTTTGACACTAAGAACTACAGGAAACACGACATTGTCATGCCCAATAGGCCTACACCAACACTTCTTTTCCCAAACTTCCCCTAACCACTGGTTGCTTTTACTGTGTTGCAGCAGACAGAATGTGCAACATGCTTACTTCCTTTGTCCATTATACCAAATATGCATGGTTTTTCACATATCCAGTGAACTACAAAAGTTTCTTACAGGTTCACTTAGCTGAGACCATTGGATCTTTGTTGCCTTTTTTTTTTTCACAACAACAATAATAAATTGAAGTACAAACAACGTCTGCACATTAGAACAATGCAAACTAAGGGCCAACATCATCAAAAGTAAGTTGTTTCACATTAAAAAGCATAATATTATTTCATCACTGACTCGAAACAAACCTCATTCAAGAAAATTCAGCATAGAAGAAAAGGCATTCGTAGCAAATAATTTGATCACAAGAAAAATATACTGCTTATTGGACAAGAGATACAAAACATAGGAAAACAGATGTTAAAGTTGCACACACTCTTACGTGCTTTCCTTTGCCTGTTTCCTGGCCTCTTCCCTCATTACTGCTCTGACATAAATTTCATAGCAACAACCTGAGACACATATTCAACAAAAGAAAGTGAGACAATAGCCTATGGACCTGCCAACAAGAAAACTCTGAAGGGGGACTGCAATTCTTGGTGACTCCCTAACAAGATGCACATGCTTTACAGTTTAAATGAACAAAGGGCATCAACCAAAAGAACAAGTTAAAGAGATCTGTTGAGGAACCGCTTTCAACTAATGAGAGTGGCATCAGAACAAGTTGAAGAGCAGCACATTAAGTAGATAACATGTCTATGTATGATGTGATAGAACAATAGCAGGTAGTCAAAATTGATGAATGAAGTTGCTAATTTATGTTCTTTTAACTTTCTTACTCAATTCCATGCTCTGCTACTTGAGAAATCTCCTTAAAGCGAGATTCAATCAAGAGGTTAAGTGAATGCCATTGGGATCTCAGCATTTAAAGATTAAGGTAAACCAATAAAATGATGCTCTTGTTAGCAGAATAGCTATTTGCAGTTAAATGAAAGACGATATAAACTGCTAAGGAAACTACTAACTTATCAGGTCCAAATCAAAGGGAAACTGTATCACCTCGAAGACAAATCTGTTAAATGGCACGAAAGGACAAGTGGAGAATAGAAGCAGTGGGTTGGTACTTCCTAACAAGTATTTTCTTCTACTATTCAGCTGTTCACGTTTGAACTAAGAAACAAGACTGAATAGAATTGAAGCCCTCACCCTGGGCATTCACGCCACAAAAAACCAAGGTGGAAGAAGGAGCACCATTCATGAGTGTCAAAAAGGCCAACAAATCAACTTTGCAAAATCGATTTAGTTTGATGCTATTTATTAACATGCAGTAAGTTTGAAAATTTATCATCTACAAGCACCCAAAGAATGCAAATATTAGCAGAATCGAAGGATCGACAGTGGAGACAAATTTCAAGATGGCATTTAGCTTCCATCTAACACTCAAATTCTGTGCTTTTTCCAGGAGTTGAAATTCAAACTCTATAAAGCTCTAGTAAAGAGAGCCTAACTCATAATAACTTGTTTTAACCATGTACCACACAATTATTTCAGTCTCAGATGGAATTTACAGACAAACAATGGATCCCTAAACTCATACGACTTTTGTAATGGAAGTCTTCTCTTACTGAGTCCCTAAGAAAACACTATCACTGATTGTTATATGGGTTGATCCCTTCCAAATTTGAAGATCGCCAAATGCTAAGGAATGAATGGCTGCATATATGTAGCAAAAAAACACCAGCTTACCCGCCACAACAACAATGGTTAGAACATCTCCAACTCTTTTGAGCACCCTCACACTTGTCTTATGAGATTTGAATCGCTTAAGCGCTGGGTCTTCTGCCAAGAGCTGCAAAGTTATCAAATGAAGTAAATCACCCACGACTCTGCTACCACTAGAGCTTCAAAACATACCAAAGGTATGCATACCATTTCCATTCCTTAGTATTGTAAAGAACAAAGCTTTCAATCGTTTATTCAATGAAAGAAAGTCGTTAACAATGTTAACCAAGAAAAACTCACAGCTTTCTCGCGAGGCCCTGGTTCTATATGAAATCCGCGACGCGAAAGGGATACAGACTCATCTGCCTTCTTCAATTTGTTCAAGTGAAAGTTTCAGAACATAATAACGAGTGATGGAGACAGAAAAAACTGAAACGAAAAAGGACCCATAAACAGAAATAGAAATTATTCTATACTTACCTGAGAGTGAGATCGAAAGTGAGAAGAAATGACGGAATTTCTGAGCAGGAAGGCCATTATTGGGTCAGCTCAATATGGGAAGCAGCCACGATTGAGAGAGATGAAAGCGACCAAACTTTACAAGGGCTTTCTTTGCAAATATGGTAATACATTTCTTTCATCTGTAACCCTCTATTTTGTTTCCTTTTCTACTTCTGTCCCCACTTCATTTTGTTTTCACTGTTTCCTCCCAAAATCAATTTTTTTTTGGTCTAGATCATGTATCTGCCAGTGGATTCAGTAATTAATCCCTTTGTTAATTTATAGGCATCTCACAGGATAAAACAGCTGACCCAAAAATTTAAGGCTGCTTCATACTCAAAGTTAAGAATCAAATCACTAACCTTTAATTAAAAATGAATGAGTTCTTCTCACTCGACTACAACTTGGGCTCCCCCAAAATCACTTTTACAAAGATTGTGTGAAATGAGGAGTGAAAATTTAAGTATGTTAATTAATTTTGTAATTCAAATTCTACAGAATTTCAATTAACAAATTAATTATTTTGGACCACAAACATTAGGACAAGAGCGCATGGGAATCTTGTAAATTTTAGTGAGTCCTTAAACTGCCACGTACGTGAAGGAGTACCTACGAATGAAACTAAACTAAACTCTCTGAATCCTAGGCCAACACATAACTCTGGTTTGTGGTTTCGAAGCCACACAACGTAAGATGGCGATGAGAGTGTGCAATTTAGCTAGACAAAGAAACCAACTTGTTATGAACTCAATTACCAACCGTTTGAGCTTCAGATTTCATCAATTCCCTTCACGTCCCCTCCAGCTATCTGGCTCACACTCCTGTTTTCAAACCGGCAAGTATATTGTTCGTCTTTATACCCGCTACTTTGATTAGTTTCTGGAATCAGTTTGTTCTCGTAGGTGCACCATTTTCTTGTTCTGGAAGATTTCTGAACTGGGTTGATCTCTTGTGTTGTTAATGAATGTGGCTGATTGCTTATTTGCAGAGTTCAGATATCCAATAGGACCAATACGTGCAGTGCATGAGGCTACCGTGGATGCTATAACCAAAAAGAAAGAAAGTGAGGGAAACTTGCCAGAGAATTGGAAGATTAAAATGCTGTACGATGGAGATTGCCCACTTTGCATGCGCGAGGTATGCAACTTAGTGGACACATTAATTCCGATTGTTTACTTTCCATTGGCTTTAGAATCTTAACTTGTTTGTGAAACTAAATTCAAATGTCAGGTCAATATGTTAAGGGAGAGGAATAAAAGCTATGGTACTATCAAGTTTGTAGACATTAGCTCCGATGAATACTCTCCAGAGGACAATCAAGGACTGGATTACAAGACTGTATGTCAACTGTTTATACAATGCCTGCAGTATTATAGTCTTTATTGAAGAATTTACAGTAGCAGTTGTAAGGGTGGTTGTTTTCTTTGTAGGTTATGGGAAGAATTCACGCAATCCTTTCAGATGGAACAGTGGTCACAGATGTGGAAGTAAGCCTTAACTCTTAAGTGGTCTGGTTCTATATTAACACGTCTGTTTCTAGATTAGTGTTAATGTCTGCTTCTTAATTGATGGATGACTAACAGATTGTGCCGTTTTGTTATTAAGTCCTTACTTCCTTTATGATCCAGTGCAACCATCAGGGAGCTACTCAGAACTCCTTTAGATGCTTGCATACAGCATACTATATAGAAGTTTATGATTGGACAGTTGCGAGCATAGCAATTTAAGCTAGTTCATCGATTTCAATAAATTTTGCTTTTAGTTGTCTTGGGCTGTGTTTAGTTGGGTGGTTGTTAATGGAATGAAATATTATTTCTATCTTTGAGAAGAGGGTTTATAATGAAATGGAATGAATAGGATGTAAGGGAGGGTTTCACATTACATCCTATTCCATCCTAAACAGTAAAAATAAGTTAACTCTGATTTGGGGAATTTAGGATGGAATGTAAATTGATAAACAATATTTTACTATATTACATTATGAACTATTCTTTCAAACAACATCTATATTATATTATAAACCCTTCTTTCAAACAATATTTCACTATATTACATTATGAATCCTTCCATTCCTTCCAAAAAACATTTTTTTAATATTACATCCATACATTACATTCCGTTATAAACTATTCTATTCTATTAAAAATCTCATGTCCAACCAAACGTAGCCTAAAGCAAGTTTTAGAGTGCTAAAAATGTTTTGAGGCCTTAATCAGTGCCATTGCCTAAATAGAAAATCAAGTGTCATGAATGCCTAATTCAGAGTTCTTGCTCTGATGGTCTGATTTGTTGCCACTGATATTAATAAGGTGAAGAAACTGCTTCACATATATAAACAATAAAGACCGGATATGCTAAATATAGGGATATATTGAAACTAGTCGGTTCATCTATGAGTGCTGAGGCACTATAAGTTAAGCCGTTCAGAACTGATGACTTTTATCTTAAAAACTTCTGCAGGCATTCAGGAAACTGTATGAACAAGTTGGCCTTGGATGGGTTTATGCCATCACCAAATGGGAACCTGTAAGCATCAATCTTTAAGAATGCAGTTTCCTAGATCTAGTATTTTCCTTTTGAACTTGTTATTTTCTATTTCCGCTTCCAGTGACAGGAAATCATGCTATTTACAGATAGGAACTATAGTTGATGCTATTTATGGTGTCTGGGCTAAGTATCGTCTTCAAATAACTGGTATAATATGCCTCTTACCCCCATTTCAGTGTCCATTCGTAGTCTACTATTCTTTCCTTGCTATAATATTTCAACCACACGGTTCTCTTACTTTCAGGCCGACCACCATTGCAAGAAATTCTGGAAGCGCGAAAGAAAAAGGTAGGAATATTAAAGAATTTTCCCATTATTAACTATTCTGTTCGTGTTTTGATAACCTTTTTATTTGGGCAAGTAAATATTAGAGTAAATTCCTGTTCAGTAAAAAACATAAATACTAATCAATAAAGTAGCTCCAAGATGGTGGCAGGAAAGCAGTTCTATTGATTTGGATTTGCATACGAGGCTTACAAATTTCCTTTAAACAAACGAGTGCTCCATCTGATATGACCTTGAACTTTAAAATGTCTACATATAATCATATAGGAAATGTTTTAGGAGACCTTTCTTAAGTCTAGAAAGGCATCAAGCCAATATGGGGTTATGCAGTTGGAGATAGCCTTCCTCTTATCTCCAAGACAATCCCAGCTATCTGGGAATTATACTGTATACCCTATTGCTCTCGGGGAGCGAGAGAAAATAAGTAGTATATGTACATGAATTTCATTTGTTAGTTAGCACTTGCCAGAAAAAAGCACTGTTGCCATCTTTCCTAGTATGCTAGGTTGCATAGCTCTTGCTGGAAAAGCTTTTGTTGATTGGGAGGTATTTGGTCTTTTGAGAGATGGATGGAATTTTGATTTCTCTCGCAGGATGAGGCATGCGGTGACAGCAGTTCCTGTAAGATGTGAGGTTTTTCATAGTTATTCGTGACATCTGAAGCTCGATCAATTGCAGTCCTATTTATAGTTATTCGTGACATCTGCCTAGCTCGATCACTTGCAATGGTCTGCCGTGGCCTTGCGGATAAGTACTTGCCTCTCTTCACAGGAAAATGTGTTGGGTAGTCTTTTTATGATTGTGACGTGACCTGATTTTTCACATAAATACAAACGAAAGCTTTTCACCCTTGTACATTTGCATCTCGTGGATCATAAGAAGGTACTTTGTATACGTGAACTGCTTCAGATATCATGGTTCAGGAGACAAGCATAACAGAATATGTAAACATGAGTTGAATGTAACGAAAACAAGTGCATGCTTGGCTGTTATTTGAATTCTTTTATAACTTAGTATCATTTCCTGGTAGGTTTAATGATTCTCAGCCGTCGACCAAGCAAGTGAACTTTAGCTCCATTTCATTGATTCTTGAAGGATAGTGGCACCTATGCTTTGTTTCTCTCCATCACCTTCGCCAAAAATTCACTAATATTCCTATCAGAACTTCCACCTCTGCTGACAGCTTTCTTGGCAAGCTCTGTCCATTTGTTGGTATTTCCCCTAACTTGTCTACTACTCTCTCCTTCCATAACTTGCCTTATGCACCCGTAAAGCTCTTTCCTAGTAAGGATCCCCTCTTCGTTTCTCTTGGCTCTCACTCCCACCTTCCATATATCCTCCACAAACTTGGCATTAGTTGGCTGATCAGTACCCTGAGCCACACATACCATTGGCACCCCGAGGCTCAATGCCTCTAATATCGAATTCCATCCACAATGCGTGACAAAGCAACCCACAGCTTTGTGAGCAAGAACTTGTAGTTGGTTGCACCACGTCACAACAAGCCCCGTCTCTCCAGTTGAGTCCATAAACTCGCCTGGCAACTTGTTCTCCGACCCCTTAAGAACCCACATAAAGGGCCTGTTGCTTGCTTTAAGACCCCATGCTATTTCTTGAACCTGTTCATCTGATACACTTGCCATGCTTCCAAAAGACACGTATAGGACAGACCCAGATGGTTTTGTCTCTAACCATTTCAGGCACTGATCAGTGGTTGGTTCCCAGAGACTTGCCCCATAAGCTGTATCTCCTTCAATTTGTTGGTCGAGGTAGGCAGATGGTACCATTGGACCGATCATCTTCACTGGCCATAGTCCCTTCATGACCTTCTCCAGCTTTTCAATAGAAAGAGCAGTGAACATATTAAAAAAACCTGATCTTTAGACGACTATTAATGAATAGGCAGATGAAATATGAATGAAATCTAATATTATAGGTAAACCAGGAACTTTTGGCCTTTAAAGAATCATAAGCTTCAGATGCAAATAAGACTATTATACAATGCAATCTAATTTCCTTCTTTCTTCAATTCCAAAGATTCTGCCTTACTTATTCCTCCTTTCTTTCGTTCCATGACTGCAAAAACCCCTGATAAATCACCCAAAATCTAAACAATCTATCACAGTATAATTGTAATCATTTTTATATAATTATGTTTGTTCATAACAACAAAATTGGAACTATATGAATTGTTCTGTAAAAAAATGCTTCAATGATCTATGTTGTGTTGGAGGAATATCTATCAGATCTGATCGATTACCTACAGCAACCCAACAGGATGCTAATCCTTACACTAATCAGTTTATTGCCCTCTTCAGCTCAAATCTTGGTATATCTTCAAATAGAAATCGATTTATTTTCCTAGTTATGGGAACTATGCAAGTGGAAAGTGAATCATTCACCTCAGACTCCAGCTCTTCAAAGGAGTTACATAACACCCAATCATTTTCAGTTAATCTGTAGAACTTCTCCATGACAACTGCCAAATAAGCAGAGTGGCTCGTGGGGTTTGCCAGAAAACTAGGCAATTCATGAAAGGCCAGTAAAGGAAGTCCAGGCAAAGACAAGCTCTCTATTTCAGGGTTTAAAGGAAACGTCAATAGACCATCGACAATATGCCAGTACATGGAGCAAACAGAAGCAGAATTCGTCAAAAAGGTAGCTGCATATATCCCAAACTCTTTAGCCACCTCGAGAGCCCAAGGCAACAAGGAGTCGTACACAATACATCTAACAGGAGAGCCTGAGGCATCAAACTTGTTTATGAGCTCTGCCAACGTTCTTGATCCGACGGCTTTGAATGACTCCAGATAGGCTTCCACACTTGAGGCTTGCTTGAACCCACCTTCATCGAAACCATCGGAGATGGGCTCGACGTGAACATTGGGTGCATCAATGGAGTTGACAGTATAATAGGTGGTCGCAAAAGTGGTCTTGAGTCCTCTGGAGGCTAATAGTTTAGCGAACTGAAGCAGGGGGTTTATGTGGCCCTGCGCAGGATATGTAAGAACTATGACATGACAACTCTTGTTCTCCATCACCTTAAGATTCGGTTGGGGGTTTCGTATACAACTTGGCAATGAGTTTATGATTCAGCTGGAAAATGTGGAACCATTAGGCCTTTGTTGATATTTATGGCCGACTATGTGGGGGTAAGGGTGGGGGGTGTTGAAGTTTCTACGTTTTGACTTTGTTTATATTTATGGCTGGACAATGTAGGGGTGGAGTGGGTGGAACGAGATCCGTCTAATTTTATGGTGTCTTATTATGTCCAGTGAATCTCAGTCATTTATTTATGCAAGTTTCGCGTGGGCTCCACATAAATGAATTGTTAAGATTCACTGGACAGAGGATCTGGACTCGGAATGGGTAGGTGTTGAAGTTACTACCTTTTGACTATATAGACTGAACTAAACCTTTAGAGTACGCAATAATTATGTATAAAATTAATTGTTTAATAAATAAATAATTTAAAATTTAACCATAAACTTGAATCAATTATTGGTAATAAATCCTATGACCTACGATTCATTACATTTATCGACCGTAAACTGTAAAATAATATTATTACTTTTATTAAATTACACTTTACAAATGAACTCTCGAAAACATCAAATTGAACTCTAATATTTTCATCAAAATTAAAGTAAATTCAAACATTTCGACAAACTATTATTTTGAACTTTAACTTAACTTTTTAATTAGGCCTCCGTTACAGCATTTTTGAGGATCCTTTACATTTTATGTGGTAAGTATGATTCAAAAATAAAAATTAAAAACAATAAAATTCTATCTCTCGTCTCTCCTCTCTTTCTTTCTGTTCAAGTTTGGTTTTATGGATTTTTTATTTTATTGTTCTTGATTTTTATAGATTTTTAATTTTATTGTTAGTCATCTACCTATTCTCTCCAAGT
Source organism: Erythroxylum mucronatum (assembly GCA_027563825.1). Classification (NCBI taxonomy): domain Eukaryota; kingdom Viridiplantae; phylum Streptophyta; class Magnoliopsida; order Malpighiales; family Erythroxylaceae; genus Erythroxylum; species Erythroxylum mucronatum. Next base: position 29,163 of record JAOSBP010181460.1, read on the forward strand.
GAAAGGTTAAAAAGAAAAAAGAAAACAAAAGAGTGAAAGTGTTATTTGAATGAGTGACATAAGTAAGAGTGAAAATTTGTCAAATTTGTGTGTTATATATGTACCAAAGTTTTACTTAGTGTAATAAAGGTTTTCTTGTCATCTAATTTAGTCCTCCACATATACAACAAGTGGTACCAGAGTAATAGGTCGAGGGCTGACCATCACGTATGTTGAGAGTTCGTGATTAGGGATCATGGTCTAGCAAGGTACCACTCGTGCACAATGGGGGCTATGAAGTTTGCTGGATTGGGATTAAACTTACTTGGTTAACTAAAGAAAATAACCAAGTCATTATGGTTGATATGTCTATCTCGGTAAGAACTCTTAAAAAGTTTAATAACAATAATTATAATACTTAAAGTACTCGTATGTACTCGGTCAAGATTTGTGGGAATTGTTAGAGGCAACGAAACATCACCTCTAATAGAATAAGATGATCTTAAATAGTAGAAGGTTAAGTCGATAAACCAATGTATACTTTATCAATTTTGGTGGAGGATGACTTAACATATTAAGGATGTGAAGACTCCTAAGAAGTCATGAGACACTCGCTAGAACTTGTGAGAATAAATGATACCAAGCTCCAACAGCTTGAGAACAAGTTATTATCAATCTCACAAAGAGATCTGAGGACTGAATACTTTACTAAAATTAAAACTTTATGTAAAGAATTTTTAAAATTTAATTATGAGAATAAAATCATTAAGATGAAAGTAAGAAGATTTATAATCCATACATTGTGCGTTGAGTTTAACGCACTTGTCACAATAATCTACGGCCAGGTAAAAGTGCCAAATTAAATTTGAATGAATTAGAAAATATATTAGTCATTTAAAAGGCTCTAGAAAACAAATGTATAAAGCCTCAATTAAGGATGAAGAGAAAGCTCTTTTTAGCACTAAAATGACTCGTCAGAACTCGGCATGTGTATAGAGAAGGCAATAGGCTTGCGGATTGGTTGGCAAACTATGCCTACTCTTTTGGGATTGGTTACACTGCTTTTCCAACCCCTCCGATGGGTTGTCTTCATATCCTCATTGAGGATATTGCTGGAATTTCGTTTCCTCGGTTCGTTACCTAGTTTGTCTTTGTGTGTTTTTCCTTTGTAATAAAAAAAAGAGCATACAAAAGCTGCAAGATCAAAAAATGGAGAAAAGTCCAAATAAGAAGGATTGTAGAAAAGGCAACAAAAAAGGAGTTAGTAATAATGGGAAACTTGTCGTGACCATGATCAAGTGGAAGATAAGACACATCAATATAAAAATAATCAATGTTTTGTTTGTACAAAAAAGGCTACTACGCTCGTGATTTTCAATACAAAATAGAAAAATGAAATGTTGCAATAACCACACACTCCTAAGATGAAAGTGAAAAAGAATGTGACTTTTAAATGTCATATGCTATTACAGAACCAATAATTGGTAAATGTAATACATTCACGCGCTCCAAAGTTAAAACAAAAGAAAAGCCAGCTCTTGTCGCAATGAGTGATAAATGCATTAGTTATAATAAAGATTGGATGGCAGATTCTGGTTTTTCTAATTATATGACAAGAGATAAAGAAAAAATATTGAGCCTAATAGAATATAAAAGGGAGTGAGTTATTGTCACTACAAATAACTGAGGGCTACTTATCACTCACATTGATAAGACATTGGTAGTGCCTCAGTAATTCAAAATAAGTGCAATTGAAGACATGTTTAATCTACTTGGGATAAAGAAGAATTTGATATCAATTCCACAACTAACATCCTTAGTAACTATGTAGCATTTGGACCTAAGGATGTGAAAGTTTATAGGAATTTGAGACCAATGAGCACACCTCCCATAAAAGGATGAAAGTTAAAGTCTATCTTTTTTATGTTAGCATAAATAGCCTATGTAAAAAGGACTATAAGGAATGAGACATTCGATCTATGGCATGTATGCTTGCAACATATGAGCTATCACAAATTAAAGATGAAGATAAAGAAGTGTATACTCAACAGACTTCATCAACTTGATATTGAAGAAGATGTAGTATGTATTAGATGTCAGTGTGGGAAAGCATATCAATTATCATATGAAGACTTTGAGTTCTAAGCAAATAAGCCTTTAGAGTTGGTTCATTCTTCTGTATTTATTCGGAAAAACAACCATTGTTTAGTGGTTATCAATATATGATAATCTTTATTGATGACTTCTTAAGGTACATATGGGTGTATTTTATGACCCAAAAATTAGAAACATTAAGTAAGTTTAAGGAGTTTAAAAAGATGGTTGAGAAAGGACTTGATTGAAGGATTAGATGCCTTTATATTGATGATGGAGCCGAGTATACCTCACATAAGTTCTCGAAGTATCTATAAAACTATTAGATATGGTGCCAATCAACTTGTCCTTATACTCCTAACAAATTGTAGTAGTGGAAAGGAATAAAAGACACTTTGTTGAGATATACAAAAGCATACTATATGTGAAGAATATTCCACCTTAGTTGTAGGTAGAATGTATAAGGACTGGTATACATATTATTAATAGGTTACCATAAGCATCACTTGGATCAATTTCACTATTTGAGAAGCTATGGAATGTAAAACCCAATATAAGTCATTTTCAAGTTTTTAGCTACGTGCCTTGTGTTTTTGTTCTTGATCATTTGCAATAAAAAAGGGAGCAAATGTTGTGATCTAACAACAGGACGGTGTCATATTTCAAGAAATGTAATAATTGATGAGGCTGCATCGTAATGGTCTCCTCATGAAGTGGTTATACTAAATTCAAAGGAAATTTTAAGGAGAAGCTATAAGAAAGGGTTAAAAAAAGATGAAATGGCTAAAGATATCACTTAATATTAGTGGCAAGTCACTTGAAAAGACTAAGAAGGTGCTTGATTCGCATGGAGAAATGGTAATAAGAATGAGAATGAATATAGTGAGAAATGAGAATGGAGTGAAGGAAAGCTATGAAAGAAGAAACAAATGCCTTAAAAAAATTGAGACATGGGATTTAGTCCCCAAACCTAAAAATACAAAGCCAATTTATTACAAATGGGTTTATAAAGTAAAAAAGGCATTATGATGGATCAGTTGAAAGATATAAAGCTCGATTAATGGCTCAATGATTATAGCAGAAGTATGCATTAGACTATGTTAAGATACTTAGTCCAGTTGCAAAGATTACAATAGTATGCGTTTTATTAGCCTTAGCTGCTTATAAAGATTGGAAGCGTTAGCATTTCCTATATAATAAGTTAGATTGAGAAATATAAATGGAGAAGGCTCAAGTGCTTGAGAGAAAGGCTCATCCTAGTTATGTATGCAACCTAAATAAGGCGCTCTATAAATTAAAGCAAGCATCGAAGGTTGGGATGGAAAGATAGGTTGCTAATCTAGAGTGATTACGTGATGGCATCGACTAACTCTAGCTTGTTAGTGAGAGTCCAATGTAAGAAGTTTCTATAATACTAGTTTATGTGGTTGATCTTATCATCACAAATAATGACATTATTGAGATTGATCAAGTTAAAGACAACTTATTAGTACATTTTTAAATGAAAGCCCCGGGAGATTTAAATCATTTTCTTAGTCTTGAAATTGAGCATACAAAGGATGGAATTTTCTTATATTAACACAAGTATACTAAAGGTCTATTAGAGAAGTACGGGATGTTAGAGTGCAAGCCTATTACAACTCTGGGAAAGGTACACAGAGAGTTATGTTTCACTGAAGGAAAGGAGGTCAAGAATGCTACAATATATAAACAACGAGCTGGCAATGTTGGAATTATGTCCCATATGTTCCCCGAATATTAGGGAATATGATTCCACCAAATACTCCATCAAACATGGTCCCGTAATTGATGGCTTGATTT
>JAOSBP010181469.1:0-14664 GCA_027563825.1 Erythroxylum mucronatum
TCATGAATTAGGAGTCAACAAATGCATAATTACTAAAGAAAGCGGGCCTAATTTATAGTATAAATTTGGTTCAATCATATATACACAACAAAAGGTGGTCCAGAGACCACAACCTACATTGGTTACACAAAGGAGAACCCAAGGTTTAAACACAAACCAAATAGCACACGCCTCTTGAGCAGCCTGACAGCACTAATCCAATACCCTAATACCAATCTCCCCACCAACCAAGAGCTTACCAAACAACGACCAGCAACAAAATACAACAACCAGAAACCAATGCTACATCCGCCAGTGAACCCCACCAGAAAACACAATCATTTAGCAATAGCCTCAAGGAGAAGAAACACCACCTGGAATCTTGATCAATGCCAATAGGAGGGAATAACCCCTCCTCCTCATTGACCCAGGGAATACCCTGAACCTGCAGTAGTAGCAAAAGAAATAATAATAATAATAACCCGAAGACATTCATATTTACCTTCCCTCAGTGTTTAGGTGGAGCTACTCCATAGCTTGTAAGATCACCTGCGAGGTAACCCGCCCAATATCCGAAGCATCATCACGAAAGGTGCGAAGGTTGCACTCATACCACAGGTTATACACAACAACCGACAGGACAACACAAAAGGTCTGAAAATCACTAGTGGAAACCGTGGGCAACTGGTTAAACCAATGTAAAATAACGTTGAGATTAGGAAAATTTAAACTGGTTAGGTGGAAGTGGTGTAGGGTATTGGCCCAAACCACACGGGAGAATGCACACTGAAAGAAAATATGGTCAGCAGTCTCAGAATCCATAACACACAGGGAACAACGATTAGGGTGTGGAGGAACTGGAGCTTATCCCTAGTCTGCAATTTGTTCAAAAAAGCCAACCAAAGGATAAAGGAACAATGAGGACTATTCCCCTTATGCCAAACTAAAGGTTACCAAGGCACCGTTGAGCGGTTCGGTCTCAAATAGTTATAAGCTGACTCGTTTGTATACCGCTTAGAAGAGCTGGCTAGTCATTCTAGGAGATCCTCACTGGACGGATCGGGGTTATAAGGAATGGGAGATAGGGAACGAATAGGCTCCACGTTTACTTGATGCCACCTCCATTCCTCGCGCCAAATAACATCTGAAACTCTGGCATTCAAAGGGAGATCCGACCCATTAATCAACCGCGGAGTCGATTGAGCCAAAAGGATTCCACTCGGATGCCAAGGGTCCTACCAAAGATAAGTAGCAATACCATTCCCAATTCTAAATTGAAATTGGTCCCCAAGTTGATCTCTAACAGATAAAATTTTCCGCCAACTCCAAGAATGACTATTACTAGGAGAAATAGACCAGAAATTTTTCCTACGCAAAATGATAGTATGTACCCACTTGACCCATAACACTTCCCTATCAGTAAAAAGAAACCAAATTCTTTTCCCAATTAACACTTTATTCCAGCTAGAAAGGTGTTTAAAACCTAGACCTCCTCTTTTTTAGGCCTGCACACATCATTCCAATTCACTCTAGCTGCAGCTTTTTTCTCAACCGAACCCGACCACAGGAAGTTCCTAAGCTTTTGGTCAATTTCCTTAATAATAGAGGAAGGGAGGATGAAGATACTAGCCCAGTAAACCTGAAAAGACGACAAGACCGAAATCACTAATTGGACTCTACCAGCATAGGAGAGGTGTTTGTGTGTCCAGCTATTGACTTTGCAATCAATTTTATCTAACAAAAGGAGACAGTCTCTCCTAGACAGCCGGCCCGAAATAAGGGGAAGCCCCAGATAACGAATGGGAAGGCAACCTAGTTTAAGCCCCGACATGCTTTCAAGATGAGGAACCAAGGAACTCAACTCTGGGGAAACAAAAAGCTGACTCTTATTCACATTCATGACCACACCAGAAACACAAGAGAAAGCCCCTAAACAATCTATAAGAGTTTGAACCGAGGCCAAATCTCCATGACAAAATAATAAGAGATCATTCGCAAAAAGGAGACGAGTGAGCTTAAGGGCTTTACAACGCCAGTGATACTGGAAGGAGGGACTATCCCTAATGGAAACATTTAAACTTCTAGTGAACACCTCCGTACAAATGATGAAGAGAAGGGGAGAGAACGGGTCTCCTTGTCTCAACCTAGATTTGCCTGGAAAGAATTTTGTGGGGGCTCCATTGATAAGGATCGCATAGGCTGGAGAAGTAAAACACTCCTGAGTCCAATGGATAAACTGGGGAGGGCATCCAATAGCCACTAACACATTCTGAAGGAACTCCCAATGTATAGAGTCATAGGCTTTTTGTAGGTCCACTTTAAAAGCACATCTCTTGTGATTATTGACTAAATGGTAATTTTAAAAATCTCCTAAGCCAACAAAATGTTATCCCCTATTCGCCTATCTTTAATGAAAGCACTCTGATTAGGGCTTATAAAACTAGGGAGGATCTTCTTAAGCCTGTTAGCCAAAATCTTAGCGATCACCTTATAGATAAAGTTACAGCACGCAATAGGTCTATAATCCTCTACTGTGGAAGGATTAGCTTTTTTGGGAACCAGGGTAATGAAGGTAGAGTTAATCTCTTTGAGGAGACGCCCATGGTGAAAAAAGTCTCGAATAGCCCTAGTAACATCTTCCTCAAAATGTTCCAGGTATGGTTAAAGAAAACCCCGTTAAAGCCATCTGGTCCAGGGGCTTTATTCGGGTTAAAGGACTTGATCACATCCCTAATCTCGTGATCAGAAATGTTTGTAATGAGAGAGCTACTAAGAGACTCATTAAGCCGATTAGGGAATAACTTATCCACAAAATCTTTGGAAGAGGGGAGGACCTTACAGGACCCAATCGTGCTTTGAAAGTATCCTAGGAAACGGTTTTGAATCTCATCAACAGCTACAAGGCGAGTCCCATTCTCACCTATAATTGAGTGAATGGTATTCCGATTCCTATTTGCCAAAATGGCATTGTGGAAAAACTTAGTATTGAGATCCCCCTCCCTAAGCCATTTAACACGAGAGCACTGCTTAAGGAAAGACTCCTGATCAGCTAAGGCTTCTACCAATTTATTGATGGCCTTAGTTTCCTGAACGGCCAACACTGAGCTATTGGGCACACTACGCATTAGGTCTTGAATAGAATTTAGATCAGATTGACAAGTAGCTACTCTCAGATGGACATCTCCCACTTACCTAGCATTTAGAGATTTAAGGGCCGACTGCACTAATTTAAGCTTAGAGACAACACAGAACATGGGAGTACCATGGATCTGGGACCTCCACTTCTCTTCCACTATCTGGAGGAAAGACGGTTGAGACACTAGAAAATTGGAAAATCTAAAAGGGGAAGGTCTAGCCATTCTAGCAAAGGAAACCTTACCACAATGGGGGAATGGTCCGAAATATTAGGGTTTTGGATGAGCCCAAAAGAGTTAGGAAATCTCGAAAGCCAGGCTCCATTCACAAGGGCTCTATCAAGCTTTCGAGCCACAAAAAGCTTGCCACATTGCTTGTTAGTCCAAGTAAAGCGCGGGCCACTAGAATTCAGTTCAAGAAGCTCACAATGATCAACACAATGCCTAAAATCATACATGCTATTAAGAGTCAAGGGGCTGAGAGGATCAGCCTCATGAGCGTGAACATTTTTCTCCAAATTTAGAATTAGGTTTGAACCCCACAAGCATTTGTCGCAGGTGGTGCGGCGCGTAATCAGCTTGCCTATTTGTAAGAAGGCAATCCACTATGCAAGAATGTCTATGAGTTTGCCAAAAGTCAAAGTGGTCCGGATCCAATTCCAGCATATGATCCACTATTTGCCTTATGGTCGTTTCCGCGCTTTTTGCGGCATGGTTATTCCCCTGCCCTCTAAAAAGATATGATTTGCTACTTAGCAGCCAACCCTCTGCTCGTACCAACCTCTTTGCTACTTAAAACAAGAACTTCTAAAACATAAAACAACACCTAAATCAACAAGCCGACTCGCTGCGCTCATCATTTTACATTCTATCTTACATTTCTCAAATTGGAAGTTTCTTATTTTTATTGTTTAAGATAAAATGAAATGTAATATAAAACTTTCCTATTTTATCTCATTTTATTCTATTTTATTATAATATTATATTACATTTTATTTCATTACCAGAACCGGAAAAGAAAATACGATAATGGCCCCAACTCTTTTCAGTTTTATGCGAAACCATCCCAGCTCTAGTGAAAAACTGAAAATAATAAAACCCACCGATCCTGATCCGATAATAAGTTGGCTTCGCGTTACAGGGGGAGAGAGTAAGCGGAGCGGCGAGGTAGCTAATAGTACGGTACTGTCACCGTCGCTTCTTCAACAACTCAAGTCTCTTTACTCATTCTTCAACAAAGGCAATTCCCTTTTTTCATTGTCGTTCATGTGTTTTACTCAGTAGAGCCTTCATTTGTCAGATCTCGTGTGGTGGTGTGTCCGATTTGCTGTTGTCTGTCATGTTAGATGCTTCCAATTACGATTTATAGATTGGGTTTTAAATTAGTTTCGTGTTGAATCTTTATACTTGATCATGGTGGAAATTGGTGTCTGCGGTTGATTCATTGAAGTGTGATTTGGTCAGTAATCTCTGATTCTTATATATAAGTACGGTTGATCATTTTGTGCAATTTAGACCCATGTGTATTTTGTTTTGTAGGTTTTGTCTTGTTTTCTATTGGTTCAACCTTGGAGTTTAAGGTTTAGATGAATTATGCTTTTGCTGCAAAATGTATGGTTTCTTGAATTATGATTTTTGGTTTATGCTTGGATTTAGGTTAATTTGTCGTGACCATGGCTACCAAGTTGCTGCAACTGCAGTCAAAGGCGTGTCAAGCATCTCAGTTTGTGGCCAAGCATGGAACTGTTTACTATAAGCAGTTGTTGGAGCAGAACAAGCAATACATTCAGGAGCCAGCCACAGTGGAGAAATGCAACCTGTTGGCAAAGCAATTGTTTTACACTCGTCTGGCTAGGTCTTACTTTCTCTTCCATTGTCATCTTGGTATTTGATTTTATTGACAAATGGTTTTCATGACTCTCACTCAATATTACTTTTGCTGTCTCAATAACATCATAGGCATACTTGTACTGTAAGATGCTAGATTGTATTCCTCAAGTGATGGATTACCTATGTGTCACGTGAGCTTCTATCATCTTGCGAGCTGGTTAATTAAATGTCTTTTCTAGGATTGAAAAGTTTCATGCTTTAGATGATCAACTTAATCTTTTCGTCTTGCTGGTTTTGGTTGTATTTGGTCAGATTTTGTGTTAGAATCAACTACTAAGTTGGTAAGTCCTAGCAGGCCTGGCGACTGATTTTCTAAATTGTGTTAGAACAAGGGCTTCTTTTTACTGTGTTGATTGGCATTGTTTGAATTACTGTATTTCTCCCTCTAATATGATTGAGCCTGTTGTTTACACCCACTTAGAGGCGATTGCTTTGGCTATTCTTACTTATGGGTTAAAATGAGATAAATTCCTCCTTAAATGAACAAGAAAGAATTGCCATTGGAAGCTCGATAACCTTAATATATGTAGATGCCTTAAACATCATGATACATTCTAGTATAATTACGATGATCTGGATTATAAATGAACCAAGGAGGACCTTCGTCAAAACTATTAAAACAATGGAAGTTTAGTTAAGATTTGGACCCTACTCTCCGGTAGCAAATGCCATGGCCCTATGGCAAAATAGTGTGGATTTTATTTTTGAAGCCAAAAAACAAGAATATCAAAGACGAAATGATCTGGAGTAGGCCCGAAAGTCAATTGGATGAACTGATTTAGCCATGATGCTTCTGTAAGATGCTCGAGGGAAAGAAATCTCACGCATCACTGAACAGAAATTTCATAAACTAGCTTTGATAGTGATTTCAGAGGAAAACATGTTTCTCGATATAACTTTCTTCATGCATTCTTTTTTCATCAATGCAAATTGGCCTCTCTCTTCGTCCATTCATTTGCATCGATTTCCATTGTTATTTTGGGAAGTATTTGATGCTTGAGACCTTTTCTTTGTGAGTTCAATGTTTCAACTCTTTTTGTGTAATTACATTTGTAATTAATAACCATTTGAACAAAATTGGCATTTTTCTCACTATCTTCTCCATGCTCAAGATTCTATAAGTTCCCAACTTACAGTTTTCAAGCAGATATAATTTAGACGATATCTAACCAAGTTGTCTGTAGCATTATATACCTTGAATTTTGCATCTTATTTGAGATTCCTCTTTTGTTATTTGTTTGCACAGTATTCCTAATCGTTATGAATCATTCTGGAAGGAGCTTGATCATGTGAAGAGCTTGTGGAGGAGGAGGCAGGAACTGAAGGTTGAGGATGCTGGCATTGCAGCTTTGTTTGGCCTGGAGTGCTTTGCTTGGTTTTGTGCTGGTGAAATCGTGGGAAGGGGATTCACTATCACCGGTTACTATCCCTGAGACAGCTACTTGCATAGAATATCTTTCATGGAGTTGAATATGTACTCTTCTGTTGTCACTTGCGTGATTTAATGGCAAAAACATGCAATTTTGTTTTCCTGCAAAATTTTTGAAGCTGAGAAATCAGTTCAATACCCTGATAGTCTCAATAATCTTACATTTAAAGCAGCTTAGGACACTGCTGTTGTTTGTTATCTTTTTCTAAAAGTCACTTTCTACGGATGAATTATGACACTTTAAGCTTCATTGTTGTTCTTTCTCCTCTTTTATATTGACAAGACCTCCACAGAAGAAATTAACATATTGGTTAACCTCATCGGTTGGTCAAAATATCGCGAAGAGCAGTTGTTACCGTATAATCTTGTGGATACAGATCTAAATTGCTTGCTTACGTTACATAGTGTACTTTAAAGTATTTCTTCTCTGTTATCTTCATCTATATAGTTGAACAAGATTAATCCCCATTGTGAAGTAACACGGTGAACATAATTGATAGTAGCTAGTATCACGCAAGATTGGCTGTTGCCTGGGAGACAGGGATTAACTGTTCTCCTGGGGTTGGATGAATCCTATGTCTATTTGGATGCTGAATTTGATGTTCAAGTTATCTAGATCCAATCAAAATTATCTTGTAATCAAAACTTGAAGTCAATATTTTAGTAATTAAAAGGGAAAAAGAAAATAATTTCTCTTGTAGTTTCATTGAAGTTTATTATATTTCAAAAATTTTATAAGGTCTTTTTTCTTATCCAATATTGAATATCTTCTTTCGTTAATTTTTTTTTCCATTAAAAATGTTAGCACTTAGCAAAGAACAAAAAACTATTTCCATGTGGACAATTATGATGTAGAAGAATAATAGGGAATTAATAAATTGCAGAAATAATATATATCAAACAAATTAATTTATTATATTTATAGATTACTACCTGTGTTAAAAATATAGCAATAATTACCATATAATATTAATTATTAATAATATATTTATTAATTTAATATAATAATAAATTAAGTCTTTCATTAAATTTTTATTTATTACTTAAAATGAATAAAATGATCCAATTTTTATTTTTATTTATAATTCATATTTTATTAGTAATTAGTAATTAATTTAATTAATGTTTACTGTTAATAAATGAAATTAAAAAATAATTGATAATAATAAATAAATTATTTTATTTAATATAGTGCAAGTAATAAATATGTTATAATATCATTTATTTTATTTACAAATAATTTATTTATACTCATTTTTATTTATAAATAACTTGTCTTTATATATTTTAAAATATAAATAATTAATGATGACGTATGATGACGATAAAAAAAATTTAGCGCTTGTAATGATTCTAGCGGATTGATACGATAAGGAAAATTATTTAGAACTTTTGTTAAGTCTAGCAAACGAATAAGAGAGAAAAATTAATTATTATTGACTCTAAGTATAAGGACTTATATGGGAAGAAAAACTAATCAATAACTATGCTTTATTTAATTTTAAAAATATTTTTAAATATTAGAAAATAATTTTTAATTAAAGAAAAATTATTTGTAATTAAATTAGAAATATTTTTCAAAGTGAGACTGAAACCATCCCTTGGAGGATCCAGAATTTGCACAACAACAACGCCATATGATGCCTTTATCGCTTCAATTGCTCCCAGTGGAAGGCCGCCCACCAACACCGTTTCAGGTGGTGGGACGGGTAAGGATACCGATAGCAGCACCACATTTTGGTTCTTCATCGACACCTGATAAATAAACCCCATTCACGAACACCCACCAGCATATAAGACTTGGAGATGTGTCAAAATTCGATTTTTGCAAGTTCTCCCTAGTACTGGGGAAAATGAAGAAAATACGGTTACCTGGACATGGTAGCGAACATCACTGAACTCAACCCAATGGTAATCAAGCTCAACTGCTTTGTCAAGACTGAAATTGCATTTTGATCAAGACAGAGAAAGAAAATGAATGAAAGGAAAAGACAAAAGAGAAGGTGAAAAGACACGAACTTCTGAACCCGATTCAACAAAATCTGGAGGAGAAATCTAGAATGAGACTGCAACACAATCATCGGTCTTAGAATTCCTCTTCTGCTCCTTAACTAAATTAAGTGTAGTGGAGTTTCGATCAAGATCTCTCCTTCCCGAGGCTGTACGTACCTTAAATCTGACCAAATAAATATTGGTTTCAATTCCTTGCACGCATCTTCCCCTTTCTTTCAACGTACAATCTTACAAATAAGTCCTTAAAACTTATTTATATTATTCAATCGAGTATTCCAACTTTAATTTTCCCTTTCCAATTTCGCGTTCCACTTTTGATCTTCTTGCAAATCAACCCAAAACAAGGGAGGGATGAAATTCAATTTTTAGAGGTGAGTGAGGCTTTCAAAATGAATTTCTTGGATATAAAAGACGAATAAATGATACCCTGTCAAGAGAATCTAAATTAAAATAGCTCAAAGTTTTTGATTATGCATATATTTGGTGCTTTTTACCAATTTTTTTTTAAAATATTTGTTACATAATTTTTTTTACTTTTATTATTTTGATAAAATTAATTTTACAGTATATAACTATTATTTATACCTTTAAAATAATATATCTTGTTTCTCATTATATTACTGACTCATCTAATTTGTTTTTATTTACCCACTTAATATATATGATTGGATGATCTAAAGGTTTAATAAATAATTTCCAAACTTTATTTGATTCAATTATTCTTACTTAGCCAAAACTCAATTCTCATCTCTACAGCTTATTATATCTTTTAGGTTTTGAATGCAATATTATAAAAATTTTAAAAATGTGATTAAGTTGTTATCCTATATGATACATCTCTAATAATTTATTCCAAGGATGGCTCTTTATGTATTTCCACGTCTAAGGGAAGCTATTGTCTCTTTCTTTCCCACTTGTTTTAATAAGTTGATTTTCTTTTGATTTATCATTAAGGTCTTAATAACATTTCTTCGTGATCATCCTTTCCTTTTGTGTTTGTTTTTCTTTTAAAATATAATTACATCGTCATCATCCATGACTTTTTTAAAAAGAGGTACATTAAAATTTTTCATACTTTCCTCCCTTAATATTTAGTCCTTTACACCTATTTTATGCCTAAATATATTCATTTTTAAATATTTTTATTTAGGATACACATGGAGGTGTTAAGGGAAAAATTAAGATATTTGGTCAACTATGCATAGTTTTGACAATTACTAGAATTGGGTATAACTTGCTCACTTAACCTCCAATTAAGATTATTCAAGATGTTATAGAAAGCCTAAGAATAGTTCTAAAAGTAAGCCTATTTACAAGGATGAGACCACTACTAGTACAAGGAAGAGGACAAATTATGCTAAAATGTGTGCAAGTATAGAGATGTCGAAAGAATTACTTAAGGTCATCCCAATTTTAAGGCTGGGGAAAATGAAACAATGGTGGAAGATAAAATTTTTGGTGTCCTACCATTGGAAACCATCATTAAGGTAGCAAGCAAAACTATAGTGGGTAACAAGGATGAAGTTTGTGAGAGGAGATTATGAAAAACTAATAGAATTAAATGCTAGTTAAAAAGAGAGCAAAGGAAAAAGAATAAGAGTTGTTGAAGGAAAATAACAAGGATCAAGAAGCTAAGGAGGTAGCGAGAGTATCAGTGAGAAATGTTTTAAAGGCCACAACATCAATAAAGATGATAGGAAATTATATAGATGACGAGGCTATCTTTAATGATGAAGTGAAGTGAATAATAAACCAACAAGTCAACGTTAGGGACAATCAAAAGCAAATTAAACAAATGGTTATGGTAGAGAAAGAGATAAACCAAGTTTCTACTAACGAGGGGTTTACTTGACAATAGAAGAAAGTTATCGAGGAAAAGGGATCCGTGAACAAAAGCCTCATCCTATGTCAATAGTAGTTTGGAATCTAAGGGGTTTTAATTGCCCAAGAAAACAACTTTGGTTAATAGATTTTTAGTTGAAATTGAAACAACAATAATAGGGTTTTTGGAAATGAAGATGAGTAAGGAGAATATGTTCAAGATCAACTACTTAAGAAGATAGTGGTCTTTAATATCAAACTAACAACACCATCATTATGGAAGAATAATTGTTGCTTTTTATGCTAATAGGGGAATCAAGTGATTAGATGATTCATATGGCTATGGAATTTATTAAAGAAAATAGGAAAGTAATGGTCAAATATGTTTATGGTTTGAACTTTAACTTTTAAATGAAACTATTATAAATATCCAACCAATAATGTGTGAACCTTGGATGATCTATAAGTCAGAGGTTATAGGAAATGTGAATGATGGAAACTACTTTGATGATCTAAGAGAATGTATAGAGTAAATGAGAGTCACATACCTAAGGAATGAGGGGAGATTCTTCACATACAGAACTAAACAAAGTTTTAAATGGTTAACAAAGAATAAATTAGATAGAGCTTTAGTTACTAATCGTTGGATGCTAAAGTTCCCAGAGAGTAGGGTACAATTTATGGAGCTAAGGTTCTCAAATCATTTACTAATTCTGATGCAAAATATCTTCAATAGTTACAAGAAATTGATACCTTTCAAGTCTAAAAATTACCTTTGTGGACTAAAAGGTTTTAACGTAGCCATTATTAAGGGTATAGAGTGTTAGAGAAGTGCTTTAAAGGCAATCACCTTTAGCACTAATTGTACAAATCATTTTATGATTAATAAAGGCATTTTTCATTATTTCGATGTTCATACGTTTATAGATTTGATGTTGATCTTAAATTGATTTTATGAAGTCCTTGATACGAAACATAGTATAGAGGAAATCTTGATGAGATCATGATAATGAGATTCTTATCATGTGCAATTATATTAGTATCTAAACTTTATCTAGTAATAGGATTAACGAGATCAGATATCATTAATCCAGATAACTAGCACATGTTATACTCCTTGATTAGATTAAGCAGTAGATCTCATAAGCTGTAGACATAAGTTATTTAGTGACATGTGGATGCTTACTAAGGGTAATAAGTACATTGGATTTACCTACTATGAGACAATCATATGGATATTCTATTCTAGTGTCAATGATAGTCTCGTCATAGCAATGATAGAAGTATCTTTTGAATTGAAGTACACAAGGATATCTCGGATATTGATCTTGTGCTTTGACTCCATTCATCAGTTCCTTTTAGGGGTTACTCATAGGGTGATGATTGGGTACAACTTGAGGTATTCGGAGGTAATTGAGTAGTCATTAAAGGATTCACCACTTCTGATAGAAAGAGATGATACCCACGACCTCCCAGAGCAGATATGTGTCAAGAAGAGAGTCTTCAATGATACATAGAGTAATGAGATCCTCATGATAAGATCTAATAACACTTGGACTAGATGTGATGCAGTCAATCTAGTGAGAGTTGACACTTTGACCATACTCTGAATCAAGTGGGGTATAGATGGTGAAAGGGTGAATTACATGGCAACATTTCGTATAGAAATGTTCGTAGTCCAACCATTGACTTTTCGGTCAATTAGGGATCAAAATGTGTTGCTAAATATCGCTCTTAACTTACTTAAATTAAGTGTTAATTCAAGTGGCCAATATAACCGGCAACCTAATGGATCACACACATAAGAGATCCGAAGGATGAATAAAATGGTCTTGAATGGTGATTTAAGATATGAAAGAGTGTTTTGGGATTGTATCGCGATGTGATCGTGGTAGAAAATGTTCCATGGAATGGATTAGAAACAAGTGTTGTTGGCTTCCATTAATGCATGCAATTTATGGTCATTAACTTCCCATAACTTCCATTAATGCATGTTATTGATGGTCATTAACTTCCTATAACTTCTATTAATGCATGATATTCATGACCATTAACTTCTCATAACTTTCCATTAGTGATGGGGGTTGTGGAAGGCCAAATGGTGCAGAAAATGGAGATCAGTTTCGTGCATGTTGTGTAACACAAAAGAAAAGAGAAAAAGAAAGGTTCTTTTTTCTTACACACACATAACTTTTCTCTCTAACTCTTTTACGAGTTCTTGTCTTTGCTAGCACAAAGAAAGAATTCTAGCCATCTCGTAGTGAGGTTTCATCCTTCTATCTTCATTTGGACTTTCATTAGAGATAGTATGTATTGATCGTTGTGGTTTAAGACAACCCAACGCGGAGAAGATTAAAGAACGAAGGAGATTGTCAGAAAGGTATGTAAACATCTTACATTTCATGTTTTTGTTTTTCTATATCCATATGCAAGAGTAGATCTAGTTTTTGAGGTTTCATTTTATTTCTGTTGCGTATATTTGATATATATATTATGTATGAGGTGCATGATTGGAACTTAACATGGGGACCGTGAGGATGAAGCTCGATGATGACATGACCCGAACCTTCTACAATGTGAGATATGTGCCAAGTGCTTGTGCTAACATTATTTCCTTGGGTGAATTGACAAAGTACAGGCATAGATATGTTGGTAGTGGGAGGTGCTGGAAAGCGTATTGCGGTGCTCGTTTAGTGATGCAAGGGAGGAAAGCTGACAATAACATTTGCTATGTAAAGGGCCATTGCATCCTTAGGGACAATGCCATGAAGAAGAAGGTTCGATTCTCGGATGAGGTAGAGATGTTTGGTGATTTGGGTTGAGGGAGGAATATGTTGTGTATCTCCCCAAATCCCAAATAATAGTTATATGATTTTTATTTTAGTTGTTGTTTGAAATAAAATGAAACTAAGAAAAGAAAAAAATATATAAAAGGAAGTAAAACACCTAAATTGTTCACGATGAAATATTGCAAGGGCGAGCTTTGTTTTACTTGCAAGTGGTGGTCGACTAAATAAAGAGTTTTTTTGGCCCATGGTTGGAAGGGGTTGGTGATTCATTGCTTAGTGAGTAAGGCAGTTATTTTATTAGCTAATTATAGAAGCCAATTTATGATGAGATAAAAAGGCTTTACTATTTTTTCTTGTGACGTGAGTTACTGTAAAAATCATAACAGAGGAGGAAAAAAGAGAGGTCTACTTCATTGTTTTGGAGTATGGGACGATAACTGTTTGGTGAGATAATCAAGAGGAAGTGGATTATCATCAACATATATTCGATGTTGATATCTGTTGAGTTTGTAGAGAGTACAATATTGATTAGGGTTTTTAATTTGTACTAGAACCTAGAGATAATTGTATTTGTTGTTGAGATTATTGTTGTTAGTTGTCGATTTTACTCTTGATTATTATAGTAGATTGATTTTAGTCCGTGAAGATACAAACCGTAGTTTTTCTCTTAGTTGAGAGGGGTTTCCACTTAAATTGTTTGCGCATTGTTTAGTTTCTTGCATTTTTTTCCTCTTGTTATTATTGTTGTTGTGATTGTGATAATTTTCCACAATAGTAGAGAATGTGAACGGACATGACTAAAGCAAAAAAGGGCATAAATATGTAATACCATCGGGTTTCAAACTTTGATCTACATAGGATTGATGAGAATTAAACTTCTGAAAGATTAGGTTGTGACAACCTTTACATGTTATTGATGGGTGCCATTTGTGAAATAGTAAAGATCTTGTGCTTTCAACTTTAAATAGGGAACAGCTAACTTATGTGATAACTGATAAGCAGTTCCTGGAACTTTGATGTACATATACGACCTGATTGATAGTGTCGATGAATTCATTCTCTCCATGCATATGATTTGCATAGCAATTGTGAACCCAGATAAAGACTCCATAGCATTTCAATAAAGCAATGAGTCCTTTAGTTTCAATTACTAGGCGAATTATGTAATAGGATTATATTTAACTCTGGCTCAAACTTCAGATCTAGCACAGAGATATATGTGCATGCATGCACCAACAGGAGTAGGAAAGAGATGACCCCCAACTTCCAAGTTTCAATAAAAGCTGATCTTGAAACCTTAAAGATACATTCTCGAATATGTTAGCGATATTAGTGACCAGATAAAGGAAAGGCATACATAAAATTGTGCCATATACGCTGGAGACTCACCCCTGCATTATAGACTAGCTGCGGATCCAAAAATTATTTTGAGTGGGGGCAAAATATTTAAAGTACTTTTATATTATTAAAAAATTTTAATTTTAATTATTATTTTAAATTTTAATTTCATTAAAAAATTAAAATTTTGCCCCATTAATTTAATTGGTGACAATAATAATAATAATAATTATAGATATATTAAGATATCAAATAAAAAATAAAATCTGAG
>JAOSBP010181479.1:0-14663 GCA_027563825.1 Erythroxylum mucronatum
TCATGGTGGCATGCTAGGCAAGTGACAAGTGTCACTTGCCACATGTCACACTCTAAAGTCCTTACTTAGTTTCTTTCCAATACTATTCCAATTTCTACTCCAATTCCCCACAAATTCCAATGGCTCAAATTAATAAAGCCTAACATCAGGTATCTAAATTTCCAGTGCCATTGGACAATCATTCCACTACCGGTAAACAATCAGTCTGCCACTTGACATTTTTCCTAGTCCATAAATTTTCCCGAAATTTCCAGAAAAAAATTCTAAAATTTACTAAAAATTCTCAAACCTCAATGACCCTCTCTAACATAATTTTCAAGCACACAAATCACATTTTTCATAACCATCACATTTATTAACAAATATATCGGCAAATGTCATGAATGCATGTACAGTCATTTTCATGTGCAAAATGTACTATTCACAGGTATGTGTATGCATGAACATATCAAGGAGATTCTAAGCCCTCATAAACCTTTCCAAATTACTATTCTACCCTTCCCATCGGTGATGGGAAGTTACACTTCTTCTGCTTCTCCTACCCTAACCCGAACTCCTCTTACTGCATCTTTTGTTCATTCACCTAACTCCCGCCAAAAGACCTCTTTCTCTAACCCTAATCAAACCCAAAACATAGACCCAAACATCATCGTCCTTCCCTTGACCAACAATCCATCTCCCAAATTTTCCCCTTCCATCAATCGTACCTAAAACACTTCAGCGGCAAAAACCCCATTAAATGTAGGTGTATCTACCATTAAGCAGGAATTGGAACCAGAAACATCCTCTTAACCCCTTGTGATTAAAACTTCGGAGAACACTAGATCATAGAAGTCTGTAGTTTCTGAAGGTATGGAGGATTCCTCGAAAGATAAAGCTTTGACCTACTATCCCCCAGAGGTCAAGGAGGATCAGATCTATGTCATTCCCCCACCAGAGTTAGTGAAGAAGGGAGCTGCTCATTTTAGACTAGCTCTGATAGGTTTTTCATAGGAAAATGACCTGCGTTTCTTATGGTTCAGAGAGCATTAGCAAAATCCTGGGTAGAGTTTGGGCTTAAGGAAACTTTAATTATGAGTTCAAACAATTTCTTATTTAAATTCAACTCAGAGATAGGATTGAATATGGTTCTGGAAAAGGCTCCTTGATATATCCAAGGTAAACCCTTATTTTTGCAAAAGTGGTGTTTTAATGGGGGGAAGAAGAGGTTAGGTTTACTGGAACACAGAAAGGTTGGGATGAATAGCAAGTGCTGTTGTACATCCTCTACTTATGGACATTCAGACTACTAGGATGTCTAGGGTAGTGTATGCAAGAATGTGTGTGGAGTTAGAATTACAGAGGAGTTGGCCTTCCTCTTTCAAATTGGCTACTTAAAATGAAGAAAGGAAAATAATCTTTAAGGAAATAAAGATTGAGTACGTATGGAGGCCTGATCACCATGCATAAAAGAAGGAATGCGCACCTACAGGAAGGTCGTTTAAGACTAGATTGCAACAAGAGTTGGAGAAAGAGAAGGAGACTATACCAAATAGTTTAAATCAGCAAAGAAAGGAGCAGGATTTAGACTCAAAGAAGACAATTTAAAGTAATAAGGCGATTAGAATTTCTAAGATTCACATTGAGCAAAGAAAAGGCCAAGGATTTGAGCAGAGGGATCATATTTTAGGGATGGGAATAGAAGGTGATAAGGAAGTTAGTACTTTTAGTAGCCCTATTAAACTAAGCATGGATCGATAAAAGAAAGATGAATCGAGTGGAGACCTTGAGGATTGATTGAGCCAAGTTTATCTTATAAATTGGCTACATTTTTATTAGTGTTAATGAACTTTTTGACTCCTAATTGATGACTTTTGTGCTTAAATTGGTTTCTTATAATGAGCTCTTATGATTCGCAATTTGTTAGTAAATTGTTGCAATTTGATATTAATTATTTTATAATTTTTCTTAAGGACAATTGATACTACAAAGTGCTATTTTATATTGTAGGAACAAGGGAGTCAACCCATCAGTAAGTCAATAGGTCGTGGGATCTTTCACGCACGTCGCGGCGCCTGCAGACGACAACACATCGCGGTGCACACCATTGGACACGTCACGATGAGCAAGTCAAGTCCACACATCGTGACACATATTAATTCACACGCCACGGGGAGTAAGCTAGAGCACACGTCGTGACGAGTTTTAATTCACACATCGCGACGAACAGACGGAGACCTAGACTCCAAATAGAAATTTCCCTCACTGTATTGACCCAGCTCGTCTCGGTTCTTTAAATACTTACCAAATTATGTCATTAAGGGGAGAGAAAAACACACAGGGTCAGCACTTATCACATCGAAGACGCATCTCACACCATTCGAAAACTTAGAGACGATCCACTCATTTCATCACCGCCACTCCTTGCCGCAGCCATCATCCACCATTGACATATCATCATCACCTGCACACATCATTTACATCGCAGGATCATCTTCACCATGGATGCCGTCAGAGTCAAAACAGTGTTGAGGATGACGACCGTCATACGTGGCTAGGCTTCTGGACCTCTTGAAGATGTAGCAATGGCTTGAGTTCACCGTGAGCTTCAAAGGGGAGTAGTCAAATATTGTCTGAAATTTAATTATATTATTGTAAAACTCTGAGTTAGAGATTACGGTGGTATGATTAGATTAGCATGGTTAGGGTTTAATCATGTGTTGAACAATATTTTGTGATTTGGATATTGTTTATGTTGAATCTTGTGCTTGAATATATGAGGTCTCATGTATGTCTTAGGTGACTGCATTAATCCTGATTATCTGCATGGTTGTGTTTGATATGAATGATTATGTTTGATCCGATGACCAATTGCATGAACATGTCCATTTCACACACTAAGGTTTTTAACAAGGGTTTTAATTAATGGGTTATTTAATTAAATCCTTGGACTTAAAGGGTCCTTTAAGGTTGATTTTTTGAAAACTTAGTGGATTCTGTCCCCGCAAATTTATTTCGAACTGTGATAGCCTAAGCTTATTTTCAAGAGGATTTTCTACCATCTGATTATTAATTTAATTTATGTTAATCTCAAATTTCCCAAAAATCCAAAAAGATACTTTTACAATTTTCCTTAGTCGTTTTCTTTAGTTTTGATCAATACACAAAATCCCCCCTTTTTATCAGCTTTAATTGCATGTTTTTGACTTTAGGCTAGCTTTAAACCTTTTTTTTCAGTTCCAAGAAGTGAGACGACCCGAGGTTGCATCTTATACTACAATCTTTAGAATTAAATATTTTTGACCAGTTTCTAAGAATCAATTTTAGAATCGAACGACGAGCCGCGATCAGGCACTGTGTCTATCATAGCAGTGAGCTGCTTTCCATTAACCTGTATCTTAACATACATAAGGCACTCAAATGGACTTCCGAGTGATTGCTTTCACCATCCGCATCTGCTATTAAGGCATTCAAATTCTCCTTTTTTTGGCAGTCACGGGTATAATAAGTGCCACTGCATAAGAAACAACCACGATTTTTCTTAGAAGATTTCTCACCATGTTTAGGTTACCCAGATTGTTTAGACTGCCCTTTGTGATCATTCTCCTTTTTTTCACCTTGGTCTTTCTTCTTCTTTCCTTCATACTTCTCTTGGTAAGTACCTTTTGATTTTGAGAAGAGGAAGAGGCCTTGGTTTCCTTTAGCATTCTGAAATCTAACAAAGCATCTGCAGCCGCAATTATACCCACAACATCCTTGACATTTTGCCTTTGCAATTCCATTTATGCCCAAAGTTATAATCTCGACATAAAGTTGAATAGCTTGTCCTTATCTGACATATTCTCAATATCAAACATTAAGGAACTAAATTTCTTAACATAATCCCTTATTGAACTATTGTGTTTCAACCATTTCAAGGCGTCCCTTACAAGCCAAGTAGTATTGTTTGGAATGAATTGATCCTTCAACTCCTTTTCCATCCTCTCCCATATATCAACAAGAGGACGGTCAACACTAATTTCAGCAGAGGTTCAAGTTATTCACTATAATTTTGCATCTCCATTGAGATACATTGCTGAAACATTCTCCTTTTTTGCATCCTGCACTTTAGCATATGCAAAATACTGCTCTATATCCCACAAAAAGTTCACAAGTTCCTTAGCATTTCGAATGCCCTAAAAATTTTTGGTTCACGTATCTTTAATATGGTGCTTTCAACATGTTTCGTATCTATAGTTGCAATCGTACATCTAAGGACAATCATCTTGAAATTAGCATTCTCTCATGCTTTAATCAATTCAGCCACTTGGTCTCACAATGCTTGGATTTTCCCCTCCAAGGCTTCAAAACGTGGTGCATAAGATGAGACTCCTTCTTCACCCTTAGGTAAAGGACTGATGAACGCTTCTACCCTTATGACACACTCCGTAAGATTGCTACCATCCGCCATTAAATCACCAACATAACTCTGATGCCAATTGTTGTAAAGACTTTGCAAAGAACTCCAAGTTTGCTTATAAAATGTGCCAAAGTCAAAGTATGGTAGTTGAACTCTCGCAATTCAACTCAACCTTACCAAATCCCTTGTGTTTAAGGTGTTTCCCACAAAGGCAAAGTAAACCCATGAAATTCACTTAGCGAACATAACAAAATGGACAGTAATAAGAAGAGAAAGATGCAACTTTACAGTAAAATTACCAACCTTTATATTACTCATAATTGTTACAAAGGATACAAAGCTTCAACTCTCTCTAATGAATGAAGCCTTGCTCAAATGAGCTATTTATAGGCTTTAGGAGACTTGTTAGGCAAGAATACAAGAAATTGAGCTTAAGGCCACTAAGCCACTAACTTAGTTGGTGGTTGACATCCTTAACCACTTTAGGCACTACTTTAGTTGGTGGTTTACATAACTTACCTTTATCGCACTCCTAAGTCAAAGCAACACGTTTAAAATGCTTACAAGACACCTCATTCATGTTTTTTTCCACATCATCCCACTTTCTTGATGATTAATCCCACTAACTTTTCCATATCACCCATGATCTTCATCCAAAGGTGAAGGTTAGCAAAGTTCCGAGCCAATTTGTGCGTGATTCAACCAATACGCACCCATGATTTAGTCTGTTCACCCATGATCCATCATTTGAGCATCATTACATCCTTAGTCCCACCAAAGACATCTTAGGCAAGTCCAACTAGCTCTATCCACCAAGCCAATCAAAAGCCCCACAGTCGTCGCAACTCAAACAATGCTTGATCTTTACTTGGTTAAGTTACCTTGGTTCCTTTGGCATGCTTAATCTATGCTAGATGTTGGCGAAGGCTCACCAATGCTAACAAAAAAGTTCCTACAATGTCAAGGGGCTAATACTACTCCACTAATATATAAGTTTAATCAGTTAATATGTTGTTTTTTGGACACATTGGTTAACTAATATCTAGGTGTACTCAGTCAATATATCATAATAAATAAAAAATTGTTTTGAAGTTTGTATGTCATATTGGTTGATATATCAGTCGACTATTATCACTATTAGTAATTGTTGTAGTGACTAAATTTTGTTTTAAATGTTTTTTTAAATTTGTTTTGAGTGTAAATAAATTTCATATACGTTGTGAGAAGTTTATTGTGCAGATTAGAGATTTGAAAAGGGTTTTAGGAGGTATATATGCATTATATAATACATATTAAGTTGTTCATTGGTATGGGTAAGAGAATTTTTTTTTGAGTTATTATACTTGTTATACTTGGAAAATTTGATTGGAATACACTTTGTGAGAGTTACTCTTTACTTTAAATATATTTGTAAAGAGCTAAGAGCTACTCTTCAACCATGGTAAAGAAAGATGATCATAAGGATTCTTCTTTATTTGTGGTATAGAAGAAATTATATGAAGGATATTCCTTATCCATTAAAAGAAGAAGATAGTAAATCCTCAAGTAAAATTTAGGGGGTAGATGTAGATTAGGAGTTGATTGACAAAATTACTATAAATCAAATTTATCTATCTTTCTGTAATCTTTTATTTATTATTGTGATTAATTTATAATTATCATATGTAAATTTGCCAAAATTATTTATTAAAATGGGTAATTCATTCAATAATATGTAAATAAATAAAAAATAAACATACAATTCACTTCTCTTTTGGGTGTTATCTAAAGATAAAAACATATTTACAATACTAATATATATATATATATTAAAAATAATATTGTTAGAAAATTTTCATATACATATATATTAAAATAATATTGTTAGAAAATTTTCACAAGAAGATGGCAGGTATGAAGGAGAAAAAAAACTTATATAAGACTTCTTCCTATTATCTCTTGGTAATTTATAAATAGGTTTTAAATTCCTCTTTTTTAATTTAAAAATCACAATATAAATGTAATATCTTAATCAATCGATACAAAGTTAGTGTTAAAATATTATGTATAACATAATCCTAAAAAATTTAAGGATACATAATATATATATATATATATATATATATATATAAGATTGATGATGTATATTATTTGTTAAGTTCTGAAGTAGCCTAAAAAATTATTAAAAAATCAATTTCGATAAACTGTATTTGATATATAGACTAAATTTGAATTTTAAATGAAAAAGGAAGATGATAATCATTAACAAAAATGAAAGAGAATTTATAAGTGTCACACACACACACACACACACACATATTGCTTATGAAAGAGAATTTATAAGTGTTAGACAAAAATGAAATTAATATTACAATTACCAAAATTTGGAGAATATGAATGCTAATTAAGGTTATCACTAGGAGGCCAAAAGAGTACTAAATTAGGTCTAACGCTAAAAAGATATTAAGGAATTGGTTATGAAAACGCTAATTAATAAGATAATTCAATTAATATTTTTCTCGTTAATACAAGATGATTAATCATAAGCATCTTTCGTCCTTTTTAGAAAATCATTCAAACTAATAGCTAAAATTGGAATTAAAAATTAATGCTAGATAGAACTCCTAATAGCATATTATAATATGAAAGGCATCGAATGTTTTACTGGAGTTATGATCCCTCAAATTTTAATTTATGGCTTGAGTATTACGTTAGGGACTTTTTAAGTGACATATGGGACAAGTGATTTGGAGAATTGGTTAATCTCAACCTTTATAACCGCACAAGTGTCTGACCATTAATAGTGTCCGTATAAAATATTGAGAGAACTCAGGGTTAGACAAAAAGTGTCAACTTCCTTAGAGTTTAAGCATATTTATAATAAATTTTGGATATTATAGTAATTTAATTAAAATTAAATTCTAATTCAAATAAACTTTAATTAAAATTAAAAATAATTCTAATTAAATATCAGTATGCCTAAATAAGATCTAATATCTCATATTAATCTTTATTTATTAATTATCTTATATTTAATCATAAAGTTTCTCCAACTTTACAATGAAGTTCAACTTGATTAAAATATCTTTTCTCTATTCAAACCGTTCTTTGTGTGACCTATTAAGTTCCCAAATATAAAGATATAAATGACATTTTAAAACTATTTACAATCATCATTCTACTTTATCCAAGGATTTCCCGAATCAATACTTATCGAGAATAATAGAATATTCTCCCTAATTACTTTAAAGTGGTGAATCATATATTGATCACTCAATTACCTTTGTATAGTTCATGTTACATCCAATAACTATTGACTAAATTATCTTTGACTAGAACAAGTTATAAGTATTATCAAAACTTAGCAATTCTTATACAAGATAACTTTGGATATCTCAAGTCAAAGGATCACTTATACAATCATTATGATGATAATTTCCAGACATACAAGTAATGTTGCAAATAGAATTTCTTATATGTAGTCAATTTAGTGAATTTGTACTCACATGTATGTTTAAGTATCTTCATTCTTTAGTTTATGAGATCAACTACTTCCTTCATAAGGAAAAACATAATGTGTGCTTGCAGTATCCTAACTCAATTGTTCTACTGAGTAATGTGTTGTACATGCATTTTATAGAGTATGCTCAATTTATGGTATACTAGAGCAATTTAAGCATTTAAATGTATTATTGAGGTTATAATGGAGATCACAGATAGACCAAAGATTAATTTGGACTCCACCAGGGATTTCTTTAAAAGTTTCCAAAAACTCCAACAAGCTATGGAATGAGTCCTAACAAGCATTAAAAGCCCCAGAATGTGGTTTGGAGATTTAGGTGACACTTTTGAAAGAAATAAGACGATTTTGGTGACATGTTGTGATTTCTGGATTCAATCCGAAAATTCTTTCAGTGTAACATCCAGTTACCCATGTTAGGGCTAGAATTGTGAATTGTGATGATTTTATGAGAAATTAGGAAAATGCACTTCATGCATAATTAATTGTGACATGCACATTTTTGCACATTTATATGATTGTACATGCATTCTTTGACATTTCCGGGTACAATTGAATTGCTAAATATGATTAAAATGTGTTTTGGCAATTTTGGTATTATTTAAGATATTCTGAAATTTTTGGTGAATTTTGTGAAAAATATTTATTTTGGACCAATCCTATTGTGACAAGTGGACTAGTTATAGTGTGGCATGTGGCAACTTGTATATATGTGACTAATGGCCTATTAATTGTGACATATGGCTTGATGGGGTTAAGACACGTGTGTAGCATGCATAGTATTCATGAGTATGAGTTGAGTTGGGAAAAATGCACTGCAATTATTCTCGGTGAAGAAACACTTGCATCCGAATGAAAATGGTGGAACTTTTGCTGTTTTAATATGTTCTCTTTGCTGGATACCATAGCCGATTCAAGTAAGTTATGTTTAAGTTAGGTTATGTTGTTGTAAATGAGGTTTTTCAGTGGACATGAATGCATGCATATGAGGTTATAGAAGTTGGTTTCGGTGTTGAGATGATTGATTGAGAATGGTCTTCGTTGATGTTTAGTTTTCGGTGTAGAAATGTACCTGCATGCATGAGTTCATGAAGTTGATTTTTGAATTTGGAGTTGTCCAAAACTGTGTTGAATGAACGATCTGGGTTTTGAGAAAGTCGAAATGGATATGCATACATTTTGTCCATCAGTAGAAGTGAAGTTGTATGTGTAATGGTCGGATTTTGATGTTTAAAGTGAATCTTGAGTTTTGATCTTATGTAAATGTTTTGAACTGAATTAGGAGTCTAATGAAGTGAAGTTTAGAGATTATTTTGAGTATAGAAATGAGAAATAATGGTAGTAGGAGAGAGTGGAATCTGGGTTTAAGAATCTGGAAATTTTGGAAGACAAGTTTCTGTAACCAGACGTTGCGGCGTCCATTTTTGTTCTTGCCGCGACTCATCTTCTTTTTGTACAACGTGACATGCGAGACACCTTTAAGCTCGTCGCGACTCATTTCTTTTTGTACGTCGCAACGTGTGACTCACCCTTGAGCTCGTCGAGGCGACCGTTGCAAGAAATCCCGAGAAAAACTGATTTTTAGGCTGTAGGTCGCGACTTCATCTTTTCACCATGTCGGGCGAGCATCCCTCCCTTGACAGCTTCGACATACTTTCGTATTTTGACCATAACTTTCTCTATACTTATCCAAATTGAGTACGGTTTGATTTTTTTGTACACTAGAGAGATAGGGTTACAACGTTTATGAAGAAATGGAGTTCTAATTCTGTCTTTAAGATTTTAAATTTTTAGTTGGAAGTTGAGGTAAAAATTATGTTGGAACTTAAGAACAGTCTAAGATATTTTGCGTATATCTCTTGGTATACTGATCCAAATTTGATGCTTTTGGTGCCATTAGAAAGTAAGAAATGGGAGAACAACTTTATAGAAGGAAGTTTTGTCTAATTTGGGCGTTTACCTTATCTGATTTTGTATGAAAAGTTGATCCGTATGGGTATTAGAGGAAAAATCTGAAGTATTCATTGAAGCTATGAAATTGTTTGACATTGTTTGGTTCAATC
Organism: Erythroxylum mucronatum; assembly: GCA_027563825.1. NCBI lineage: Eukaryota > Viridiplantae > Streptophyta > Magnoliopsida > Malpighiales > Erythroxylaceae > Erythroxylum > Erythroxylum mucronatum. Next base: position 9,941 of record JAOSBP010181479.1, read on the forward strand.
CAATTGTTAATATACATGGTATTAATGAGGGCTTTAATTTGTGAATGATTTTTGATAAGGATAGCATTATTGTATTCCGGAATTGTCATTGAACATGCATTGTGCATACATTCTCTATATTGATGAGCATAAAAGAACATTTGTACAATTGTGCAAAGTGTGATATTGTGAATGTGTTTTGCCTATTTTAGAGGAGCATATTGGATGCCAGTCAGACATTGCCGGACCATCCAGCCAATAGCTTATTGAAGCGTACTGTGAGTCAACCTAGATGTTTTCCTAGGATTGATGTGATTTGTTTTGTTAGCTTCCAATATTATCAACTGCTTGCGATTTGTCTATGAATTCTGGACTTTAAGTGTCCGAAGAGATCAATATTCGGGAATGTATTGGAAGTACTTTGAACGTGGCTCTGATTTCTATGAAATTTTGAACGTTATTCTGAATGTTATGCGAATTCTCAACGAAAGGTGAATGCCGGACTTAGGTCCGATGATTATGAGTTTTGTTTGAGCATTATATGTGATTGCGATATATGCCATATTCAGTTTGATGCATTTCATAAAATGCATGCTCAGATAAAGGCGTTGTGACTTGAATTGCCAGTATGAAGCACTTCCACGTAGAGCTTTGCTCCGTGATATATGTGTGTGCACGTAGAGCTATGCTCTGTGATTCTGTTCTGACTAAGCCCTATGGGCCAACATTTGTCTAAGTATGTGATAGGAATTCAGTCACAACAATAAGAACGAATGGGAGTCTCATATGCATATGTATATGAATGAATGATTTTTAAATTTAGTAAATTTTCGAGTATGTTAGATGACGCCATGTGTAGGTTGGATTGCCATGTGAAAGTCGGATATGTTTTGCTCCAACATACCATTATCATAAGGTATGTACTTGCATGTCCTTCGGGTATTCGGGTATTTGCCTTATGGTAGTAGGATGTTGCACCCACGACCCAACATTTAAAATCATGCCAAATTTGATTATAAGACGACTACTTTTTTGGCAACAAGGAGAGAGAACCCTTTGGCCGACACCCACACGATCATTTCCTCTCACCCTTGACCTTCATCCATCACCTCCGGCTACCTTCATTGCCAACTTCACTGACTGTCGCTACTGCTACCATGGGTGACATCGGAGCTCTTGCGGTTGTGAGGATTTCTAAAGTCATGCATGGATAAATCACCATTTCCTCTTGAAGATGTAGTGATGGCTTGAGTTCACCGGGCTTCAAAATGGCGTTATTTTGCATTGTCAAGCTTAACTGCATAGTTGTAAATTTCTGAGTTAGGGTTTACGGCGTGTAGTTAAATTAGCTTTATTAGAGTTTAATCAAGTGCTGAACAATGTCTTGTGTTATGGATTTGCTTATGTAGAAATTTGATGCTTAATATATGAAGTTTCATATATGTCTTTTTGGTGATTGTGTTAATCCTCTTTTATTTGCCTAGTTGTGTTCGATATTGAGATTATACTTGATCCAATTTGACCACTTGCATTAACTTGTCCATTTCACACACTAAGATGCATTTAACAAGGCTTGAGGAAATGGAGTTCATTGATTAAAACCTTGGATTTAAAAAGTTCTTTAAGGTTTATCATTCAAAAACTTAGTGAATTTCACTCCCGAAAGATTTGTTTTGAACTATGATAGCCTAAGCTTGTTTTCAAGAGGATTTTATCATATTTGATTATTGTTTGAGTTTTCACTTTTCAATTCCCAAACATCCAAAAATACATGTTCATACATTCTTCTTTCATTTAGTTAAATTTTCTTAATTCCTACCAATGATCCAAATTATAAATTTGGTTTGCATTTTTGACAATTAGTCTAGCTTAGACCTTTTTTGCTAGGTTCCGATTAAGTGAGACTACCCGAGGTTGTATCCTATATTGCAATCCTTGGAATTAAATTTTTGATTCAATTTCCAATGGATTATTCTTAAGATCAAACGAGAGCCGATCAAGTAGCAACAAATGGTTCTGAAGGTAAAACATGTAGTTCAATGATTGTGAAAGCAGGAGGTTTGAAAGATAGTTTTCCTTCAGGGAGATCAAGGTCATCAGGTCTAGGTAGCTTTGAAACTTTCTTTCCAAGAAGGTGTAGTACATCTCCAATTGAAGATATAGTGCTCATAGGTCTAAGGTGTATGATTAAGTGCACAAGAGTCTCTATGTTAAAATTAATACCTCCAACTCTGATGGTTCTGTACTGGCCTTTTTTATTCTGCCAACTACCTGAGAAGTTTCATCTGTGGTGAAGCGACCATAATGACTTCCTGATGCCTTTGAGATATAGTGGGAAGCATAGATTCCTCTCTGTTGAGCTACATGACACGCCTCATCTATGTTCCTCACTTCTGCTTCTATTTGATCTTCTGTCAAATCACTTGTAATCCCTTTTGGATACATTTTCTTCTTCCGCTTATCTTCATTGCATATAATGTAAGATTTTGGTTGAATGTCAAGTACAGTCTTTATCACTGTTCTTTTTGTGATTGGATAAATAGTGTATTTCTGCCTGGTCATCTGTGTTGGATATGGTTCTGATTTCTCATCTCGCAGAACACCATATAACCTTTTCTCTCCATGATTTAACAGATGTATTGAACGACTATTTTCTAAGATTGGTTCGAATTCTTCCTTGACCAACCTTCTCAAGGGTTCTCTTATGACTATTGAGCTTCTACTCCTGACAGGTTCAACTTCTTCAGTCATATTTAGTCTCAAATCGTCTTTTCTCATAGGTTGAGAAGGATTAACCTGTGCTGTACTTTGTTTAATTGAATTTTTCATTTGTTGAACATCAGTTGACGTACTCTTTCTCTGAATGAATTTTTCATTTCTTGGTTGTTTGGATTTTTCTGAATGAAGTGTCTCCCCCCCTTTCTCTTCAAAGACACTTGTCTTTCAAACTCTTGTACCTGACTTTCTTCTCTATGAGAAATCATCTTAACTTTCATTAATTTATCTGACGATTTCTTCTTTTCTTCTGTAGACATTCTTCCAGTGGATTAAGATTTTTTTCCTTGTGGGTGTTATCTTTTAACTCAAACTTTGTTTGACAACATTCTCCCCCTCAATCCTTGCTTGCACCTTAGAATCCGTATCCTATTTTTTTCATTCTTCAAGCCCATTTTACTGATCATTGTCGCGTTAATGACGTTTTGATGTTCATCTTCGTTCTATTTCCTCTCTCAAGAAAAATTCCAGAATCTCTAAAGATTCTTGTCAGTAGCAGATCATACGGTAGGGCATTCAAGTCTCTTTTCGACTTTACCATGAAATTGAGGATTAGGTATGGAAGATCTCTGGGCTGGCGGTTGAGTAGATGAAACAGGCATTGCTCATCAATTGACGTCACCAAATTCTTCGATCCTATTCTTGGTAGAACGCAATAGAAGAGTAGCGCATATAGAACCCTATCCTTTGGCACAAGAGTTGAGGCCTTCTTCTCCTTTGGGTCACTACATCCATAGAGTTGTCGATCAATCTGTGCCTTCTCTATGTTGGCTTGAGTCATCCATCTTATTTTATGAGTGACCTTTACTCCAACACACGGACACTTAGTAGCCTTCTTGATTAACTCCAGTGTTACTATGACCGACAATCTATCCACCACTGATACTAAGGTATCTTCTACTACCTTTGAATTATTCCAGAACTCATATACTTCATTAAGGTAAACTATCTCATGGACCTGAAAGAAGTTCTTCCATCCGGCTACATCAATCTCTGGTTCGATGTCCATCTGGTTTTTCTTCAAGGAATCAAAATAAACGTGTCTTCCACAAGTCATTGTTTTCTCCATTTGTATCTGTAGTCATCAAAAAACTAAACACACAACTGTATTTCTCAAGGAGGTGATGTTAGTTCCTGAAGTTGAGAGTGTGAGCAAGGAGAGTTTGGTATCAAAAACAGAGTAATGAAATGTTGTATTGAGAGTTCTTTCAAAAGTTGATTTTAGGGTATCTCAAGAGTGTTCTAGAGTAGGTGATATTCTCAGGGCTTTGAGAAGATTTCCCTCCAAAACTTTCTCATGAAAGAAGTTACCGTCTGTAACTTACTGTTACTATTACCTTGAACTCTTACGACCTTTTATCTTCTTAACTACAAAGATTATCTGGGTTATGACGTGTCAGACGATTTATCACTCAATACTACCATATTCAGGTTTTGCCTCATTTCTTTGAATCTTTCTTCACTCAATGGCTTAGTGAAGATATCTGTCCATTAAAAATTCGTCTCAACAAACTATAGACTTACAATCTTCCTCTGTACGTAATCTCGTAGGAAATGATGTCTAACTTTGATATGCTTTACCCTCGAGTGTTGTATTGGATTCTTCGATAGGTTGATAGCACTTGTGTTGTCACAAAAGATTGGGATTTGTTCTTCTTGTATTGAATAATCTTCTAACTGGTACTTGATCCATAACGTCTGTGAGCAACAACTTGCAGCTGACATATATTCAGCTTCTGCAGTGGATAGCGCAATTGAGCTTTGCCTCTTGCTTGACCAGGAAACTAGGTTATGGTCAACAAAGTGACAGCCTCCACTTGTACTCTTCCTATCAATCCTATGTCCAGCTTAATCAGCATCACAATAGCCAATTAACCTGAAATCTTTACCTTTCTCATACATTAAGCAAAGATCAGTAGAACCTGATAGATATCTCAAAATTCTTTTAACAGCTATATAATGAGACTCT
>JAOSBP010181547.1:0-14652 GCA_027563825.1 Erythroxylum mucronatum
ATTCATAATCGTTCAAACATTATCACTTGAATATGTCTTGTTAACACTTAGGTTAATACCTTAAATACACTTGATCAAGCTCAATTCATTAACCATAAATTCAATAACCCTTTTCCAGCATCATAAGAATTCACAAAATTCCCAATTCTTATTCATTCCTTCCCAATGCATTATTTATAAACTTTGGAATACATTTGCATTTACAAGAACATCTTCATTTCTTTAACACTCCTTCATTCCAAACTTAGACACATTGATGTTAAACCATCTTTTCCTTAAGGTATAACATTAATTATCATTCAAAACTTATCAAACATTTAACCAACTTTTTTTTACATCAAATTAGGTTTATTTTAAACCCCAATCAAGTCCAAATGCATCATAGTTAAGTATCTTATCCTTAATTGGTTCAAGAATCACTCAAAAGAACTTTTTTTTACTGCCATGCAATTTCTACAATCATATATGGCTTCCCACAATCGTGGGATGGGTTATCCAAAAGTTCCCATCCAATTCCTTCATTAGTTTTCTAGATTTTCTCAGGATAGGTTTCGGGTCAGTTTTGTATGGCCATTATGACATAGAAAATTAAGTAATTGGGTAGTACATTATTCTAAAAACATGTTCCCATATGTATTAATTTTCTAATGAGCTAAAGTTCATACAATTTGGTCCAATATTCTGTAAGTTATACCTAAAATTATACAGACTGTTGTCAAATAGTGACAGAATCCAAAAACTCAAATTCAAGCCAAATTTTGAAACTTTTAAAAACAGAATAAAAATTCAATTCCTTCACAGAAAATATAGCCATATGTCTCTAATTTAATATAAACTTAAAATCATCCCATTTCTATGTCTACAAATCAAGTTATGGCAAAAATACCAATGCATGTTTAGTGAAAGCACTACAGCTAACATATTCTAGCAATTCTTCTTTCATTTTTTTCCAGATTGCTTTGCACTTTATACCAAGGTTAAACAGCCTCTTTATAGTTCATAAATTATACCTCTATTAGGCTTGAATCATACTCTAATTCCTCATCAATAACAACTGTTATTATAGTTCAAAATTATTCAATTAACAGCTCATAAGGTATCAAACTAGAAACTTTTACATTATTATGCATATAGTCCTAGTTCTTTCCTAATTCAAGAACATCTGTTGGCCCCCGAAATTTTTTTCTCTAGTTAAGCATGATTTAAAAGAATTTTGAGGTTTTGATAGATTAAATTTTTAGAGTTAATTATTATGTCAAGGTTAGTAGGATATTATTGCATGGGTTAATGGAATTAAAGTGTTAAGGTTATAAGAATGTTCAAGGGTATTTTTGGCAAGACACTTAAGGTTAAAACAACATAAGCCTATAAGGAAGGATAAAATGGACTTTTTGGACTCATAAAGGGTAGAAATGGAAGAAGAAAAGTTGTCTTGTTACTTTAAGAAGGGACAAACGTGATTTGAAGGAGAGAAAAGTGAAAAACGAAAATAGAAAAGAGAAAGAAGAGAGTTTCAGTGGAGAGGAGAGAGAAAAAGGAAAGATAGTTAGGGTTTCATCATTTTTTGGTTTTAAGGGAGATTTTGAGGTTATTCAAGAAGGAAAAAGGTAGACGAAGAGAAGAGCTTCCATTTGAGCTAAGGATCTCTTCATTTGGTAAAGAATCAAGTTAAGATCAATTTAAATCTTTTGGATTTTTGGAAGGGTTTTAGTTTATGGAGTTTAGAAAATGCATGGGTTTAAGTATTCTAGAACAAATTTTAGAGATTGTGCTTTGTGGGATTTTCATTTTTAAACCCTATTGATTGGGATTTTTGTTATTGTGTAAGGGGATCGAAAGAGGCAAGAGGAACAAGAGGAGAGACATTTTTAAGCAAGTCTTCAATCAAGGAAATCAAGGTGGGTTATATGTTTATAATTGAGAATAAGCCATTAATGTTTTTACAAATCAAGAAAAATAAAATGATTTCAATTACTTCATAAATGTTGCTTTTAATGCTTTTGAGTGATTTGAGAAATTGCTACATGTTGGTGTATGGATTTTGATGATGAAATGGAAAATGGTTTGAAATATTTATGTTATGCCTTGAAAAATATCATGATATTTTTTGTATAAATGAAAAGAAAATAAAATGATTTTTTTAGCATGATTATGTGCTTCTGTTTGGCGAGAGTGGAACCATTCTATTCGTCATATACACGTTGACAAGAGCCTTCTCCCGACTTCCCACTTATGGCGTATGAGCTTCGAAAAATGGACTCATTCTGTTCATAGAGTAAACTTCGGTTTTTCCAATCTGTTTCCATGGGACCCTCGAGCCATTTGGTTGTGCACTGCATCTTTGAATTGTCAAGAATGGTGCATAATTGAGTGTTATGCTTTGATGGTTAAATGTACATGTTATATTATGTGATGATGTTTAATTATGAGCTTTGACCTAGACTTGAGAATTTGAAAACTATGTGATTTATGAATTCAATATAAAATTTCTATTCAAATAAACATTTCAATGATTTTGCTTATTCCCCGTTATAAACTTGTCACCCATGAGATTTCAAGCTCACCCCCTTTTTGTCCCATCTTCAGGAGATAACTAAGAGACAAAGTGATCAAGAGCCTAAGGGAATTTCTTCAAATTTTCTATTTTGTATTTTGAGTTGGTTTTGGGAAAGCACAATGTTTTAGTCGCATTTTAAGTTTATTTGTTTAAGAATCTTTTGTAATTTGAGATTTGAGATGATGATGCAATGTGGCTTGAAATTCTATAAAAGATTTGTAAAAACTTTATTCTTTTGATGTTAATGAAATATGAATTGTAAACGGATGATATTGAGTTGGAATCGGATATACTCGAAGAAGTTGTCAACTTGAGATGATTATTAACTTGAGCAAATGGCTTTTGAACATGAATAGTTGATATGTATATATGTGTATATATATATATATATGTGTGTGTGTGTGAGAGAGAAGTTATGGAAAAGAAAGATAGGAATTATGAACGATGAGATGTAGTTGAATGGGATGAGTTAGATGAGTTGAGATTAGAGAGTTTAAAGAAGTCAATTTGGTAGTTGAATGGTTATCCTCAGGACATCCCAAGTTTGTATAGTGAAATTTTCAAGTCTTCCATAGGGGCAAATTCGTGTTTTTACTTCATGAGAAAAACTGTATTGTTCTAGGCTAAATGTGACAAAGTTGTCTTTTAAAAAGTTGTAGCTTATCTTTCTAGCTTTCCAACAATATATAGTATGAAATTTTTGGACATCTGAGTTGAAAATTATGATCTTTAAAAGTGGAAATGCTCTGGAGAGTGTAGTTAGTGATTCAAAACTCTTGGTGATGTGAGGAAGACCCTATAGACTGAAACCTTCCTTCTTATGCATTGTTGACAGAATCGTCTCACCCTATCATCTAGTCCAATTTTGACCTTCTATATGATAGAATCTATCTTAATGGTCTTCATGAATGTTTTAGACCTAGAAGTTCTCTTTCAAACCGTCTAAGAATGACCTTAATCTTATATCTATAGGGAAAGTTATGCCAATAGTCCTAAATCATCTGACCTTTTGTCTGGGATCGTCTTACCCTATAGTCTGGTCCAATTTTGACCCTCTAGATGACAGAATCCATCTTCAATGTCTTCAGGAAAGTTGTATATCTATAGTTCCTCTTTCAAACCGTCTAATAATGACCTTGATCTGATATCTGTAGGGAAAGTTATTGCAATCGTCCCAAATCGTCTAACCTTTAGTCTGGTTTTGCCTGACCTTTGGTCTGGGAACGTTTTACACTGTAATCGGGTCCAATTTTGACCCTTTATATGATAGAATACATCTTCATGGTCTTCATGAAAGTTGTAGATCTATAAGTCCTCTTTAAACCGTCTAAGAATGACCTTGATCTGATATCATTAGAGAATGTTATTCCAATTTTCCCAAATTGTCTGACCTTTCGTCTGGTTTTGTCTTACCTTTCATCTAGGATCACCTTACCCTATTGTCTGGTCCAATTTTGACCCTATAGATGATAGAATCAATCTTCAAGCTCTTCAAGAAAGTTGTATATCTATAGGTCCTCTTCCAAATAGTCTAAGAATGACCTTGATCTGATATCTCTACAGAAAGTTATTCGAATTGTCCCAAATTGTCTGACCTTTCGTCTAGTTTTGTCTGACCTTTCGTCTAGGGTCATCCTACCCTGTCATCTGGTCCAATTTTGACCCCCTAGATGATAGAATCCATCTTCAAGTATTCATGAAAGTTGTATATCTATAAGTCCTCTTTCAAACCATATAATAATGACCTTGATCAAATATATCTAAAGAAAGTTATGCCAACTTTCCCAAATCATATGATCATTCGTCTGGTTTTGTCTGACCTTTCATCTGGGATCGTCTTACCCTACAATCTGGTCCATTGTTGACCCTCTAGATGACAGAATCTATCATTAGTATCTCAATGAAAGTTGTATTCTATAAGTCCTCTTTCAAACAGTCAAATAATGTCCTTGATCCGATATCTATAGGGAAAGTTATGCCAATTGTCCCGAGACAGGCTCAATATGATTGAGAACAAAACCTTGTTTGATTCTTTCGGCCATAACTTTGTTATCCGACCCCCTAATGTGATGATTCTTGTCTGTAAATATACTAGAGACATAGAACTACAAATTATCTGAAGGAATTGAATTTTAAGTCAGTCCCTAAGATTTTCAAATTTTAGATGACATTTGAGTATAGTGTACTGTTTTAGACTAATAACAGTCTGAAAATGTTTCAGTCTAAAAGTGTTTGGGTCCAAACTTTCAAATTTTTGAACCAAATTGAATGATTTCGGGTGTCATTAGAAACTTAAGACAAACGGGGAACAAAGTTTTTTGAAGAAATCAATTTCTCATTCCAGTTTGAGGTTTTCCAAAATCTGTGTTGAAGTGGAAAAATGAGTTTGTTTTTCATGTTTTACCGATGTGGGCACGTCACCCTTGTGGGATGATGGCTAATGAGGGTTCATGGAAATAACCCTATAGGATAGTATGCTCACGTTTTATGACTCTGAACGTTGGACTTAAAAAACGGGGTCTAACAGTTGTGGTATTAGAGCAAGAGTTAGGTTCCGAAAATGAGATCCAACATTTATGGTATCAGAGCAAGAGTTGGGTTTTCGGAAACGGTATCCAACAAAAGATATATATATAAGGTAGGGTATTATAGGTTCAATGGTTTTATGAGCATTTCTTAAAAGGAATAAACTTTTAGTTAGTGAACACTAATACTCAATTATCTTGGTCTCCCTAGTAGATACTAAAGTTAAGAGTGTGCATTAGAAATAAGAAGAAGGTGCTAATAAGGAATGAAAGATCGTATAATTTTGTTATGACAACTAAAATTCGCTAGATCATCTCCAAAATCTTCTAGATATTAGATCCATAATTTTTGTTCTCTTACAATATGCCAAAGTCTTTGAAATCATTATTGGAAACTTCTAGATCGGGCCATTTAATGATGTGGGGAGCTCCAACTCCGTCAAAGACAATATGTCAAGTTATCCTCTAGATTCTAATGGAGAAGATCAGGTAACTTTAATGAGACTCAAATTAAAAGTTTAATTCAAACTTGTCTTGATGTATTTAAAGGATTTCCTTTTAAAAGCTTCTTTTACTTCTTAAAAAATAATTAAAAAAGGACCTAAAAATGATAGAACTTCGTGTGCATAACTAAGTGATATGATTTGTTTTCTTCATGATAAGTAAATTGAATCTCATAATCACTTATTCTTTAAGTCCCATTACTTCTATTCAATCTAAGAGCTATTACTTACTTTATACAAGTTGTCTTGCAATTTGAATTGCTAGTTTGATATATAGGAATGGGATATAAAAATCAATATAAACAATAAAGGATAGTATATACTATTTATAATTAGATTATGGTGCTTCAATTATACCATATGCAAGGAAAGAGAATTAAGTATTTTCAAAAATCAAGAGGTGGATGCTTCTGTTTTAACCACAACAATTTAACTAAATAAAAAATTTATTGGCTAAAGAGGTTACTACAAGCTCCACTTTGACATGCTCTCTAATTGGAACCTATAAGTTGCTTTCATTTGTCTTATCTATGTATGATTCTTTGATCCATTTTTGTTATGTAGAGGTTAACTAGTTAGCCTATATTGATCTTTTCCTTTCTGTATTTGAATTCATTGATTTGAGGTAGTTAGTTGTCTTCTAATATTATTTAACTTTTAGAAAATTCATCTACTCTATCACATTAGAAGCCATCATTATAAATTGGCTAACCATCTTCGCTTTCTTCTATTGATCGTATAAGTTTAGCATATATATGAAAAGAAAACATGGGGTGAGTGGTTATCTTCAGGTTGGATTGTATCAATTAAGGTTAAGAAGTAGAAATTTTCGCTATCATCAGACGTTTATAAAGGGAAAGAAAATAACAATACAAATTAGGATTAAAAAATATTGAACATTAATAGTATACAATATTTGCGACTTATTCTCTATCATTTCCTAAAAAGTATAAGTTCATCCTTTCCAATATCGGGCTATCACATTACGCATTAGCCTTTTCAAAATGATACTATTAGCACCTTAAATCTTAATAGAGTAAATGTTTTTGACAATTTCTAGTACATGGGTAATCAATTTAGCTTATCTAATATCATAATTAAGCAATCTAGACTCACAAAATATTGATGTGATCTTAAAAATAATTTCCTTATACATTGGCTAAAGGTATGATTTTCATCTTAACATTTCACAAAAGGTCTAATAAACCTATACTAGTATCTCTGTTACCACTTTTATGCCATATTCAAAGCGTAATAAGTATTATTTTAATAATTCTAAGGTGCAAAGTAATGTTAGAGATAATAGTACGGACTTATTTAGACCTTTTGTAAAACGTTGAGATACAAATTACACCTTTTACCTTAATAGTATAGATTAATAATTAAAAAACTAAACCAAACTAACTGGTTTAATCAAAATAATCATGAGTCAAATAACTTTCTCATTTGTTTTATTATAAGAAACTCCTATAAAAAACTAGTCAATTTAATATATAACTAATCAATTTAATAATAACCAACTTAAGTATTAAACTAGTCTTTCTTTAACCTTTTCCTAAAGATGATTGATCAAATAAGATATTTCATCATCCCCAACTAGGAAAGTAATGGTGTGCCCCAAAAAAACAACAAAACAGAAATCAAATCAACAATAATAAATGACAATAAAGATTTTATCATAGTGGTTAAAAAAGCACCAGCATCGTTGATGCTTAAATTCTTAGAAACCTTGATTTTAGGAGAAAATAAAGGTAATTACAATGGTTAGTTGACTGAGTAAAGATTACATTAATATCCCCCCCCCCTCAGAAATAAGATTTAATGAGAGTTTGAGAACACAAAAGGTTTCAGGTAAATGTAATGTGGATGTGTGAACATTACCTATTGTTGTACATGCATAGTAGAATTATCGGTAGTGTGAATAATATGTGGAATAGATGGTATTGCTAAAGATTCACAAATGGAAGAATCATATTCCATATAATTGTAACAAGCAGAATTGAAATATCAAGAATTTGAGGTACCCGATGTGACAAATAGGGTAGAGGAGGAGATTGTACTAGAATTTGGTTGAAGTATTGAAGAAGGGTATGGAGGTCCTTTAAAGAGAATTTGGGAAAATTGCTTTATGTTGGCCCGTTAGTGTTAGTAGCAGTAATGGAAGTAAGCTGCAGAGACTTAAAAGAATTAAGTTGGCAAAAGTTCTATTTGAGTCGTTTTCTACATTCATAGATGTGATATATGGGCTTTTTGCGGTAACTGTAAGATCCTTTATAAAACTTCTTATTTGAGTTGTGAGAAGTTTAACACAAAGTATGAGTTGCAAGGACAAAATTAGTAGATGGGACAAAATTTTCCATACGAAGCATATTAAGGTGACTTTCTTCTGAGATTAGCTCCTTAATGATAGTGTCAATATTAATTAGAGTTCCTTTCTGAAGAAGAGAGATACAGATGGGTTCAAATTCATCCTTGAGAGTTATAAGAAAATGCCATATATGTTGATGATCTCGAAGATTTACATAGATCGTAGCAGCATTAGGATGAGGCTAGTTGATCTCAAAGTTCTTACAGTTTAGACACATAACTACGTATTGTTTGTCCAGGTTGTTGTTGCATGTGATGAAATCTCCTATATAATTGATATTGGTGTACATAATCCAATAAAGAAAAATGATTTTTTAGGAAATTCCATACCTCCTCATTTGTCAAAATGTTGAAAGTCAAGTTTAATGGCTTTAGCACTTGTAATTTGAAACCATGTTAAGATTTGATGGTTCATTCCATCCCATACCACTAATCGTTCAGTGAATACATCAATGTCTTCATGTTTTTCTTGAGTGGATTTAGGTATTTCTCCAGTAACAATTCACCAAAGGAGTCTCCTATTAAGAAAATTACACATTTCCTCAACCAAAAGATCATAGTTGGAGTCATCAAAGATGACACTAAGAGGGTTGGGAATGTATTGGGGATGTTTAGAGACATATATAGTGAAAGACAGCAATAAAATAGGAGAGAACCTACTTATAGAGATAGAATTTGGTTATTCTGACCTCAAAATTGGATTTAGAACATTGAAAAACGTTAAGAATCAGTTTGGTTGTAGAGAATGCACTAAACCGGACAATCAAAATGTAACACCCCATATCCGATAATGAATCAATATACCGAGTGTTCCCACATTCTTAAATACCTAAAATTTCAAATTATAAAATTTTATATTTAAAACCTCATTATTCTAGAAATTACTATTCACTTTATAAAAATCTTGATAAAGTTTCCTTTATATTTACTTAAAACCTCCTGCAAGAAATTTCAATGGACTTCTCACTCATTTTATTTAACTATCCCCCTCCATATCAAACTTCTTGACAAAATAATTTTCCCATCCTCCAGTACATTTCAACTTATCTAACCAAATTTCATACATAACTTTCGTATATAATTGATAATATAATTATATAAGATCCTTCATTTCTTTAAGTGTACATGCCATGACCAAAACAAAATATAATTCTGTAGTACATCCAGCTCAAAACCTTTTGCAATCCTTTATGTGACTCTAGTCTTTGTAATAGATCCACCATAGCTTTTTTCTAATTTTTTTCAAAACCTGAATGTGAAAAGAAAACCACACGCTAAGCTATAGGCTTAGTGGTGTTCAAGCAATTTCATTTCTCATCCAATTCAATTCACTCAACCATAGCACACATAACATATATTTTTTCAAATATAAATATCTTCATTTATTTCTAAGCCTAAATAGGCATTAAAATTTCTTTATGGCATACAAGCATGTATTTACTAAATTCATTCATATCTAATTACATAATGATCGATAAATTGTACAATTTAATTACTACTTCCATTTGAAGTTCTTTAATCATTATTTAGGCATTTATATATTTTATATAATTGTTCAAAGTAAAATCTAATGGAATTGCACCGTCGAGCTAAATAAGTGACATTTTAAAATACGGGACTGAGTTCTTAAAACCATATGGTTCCCTTCTTTTGTATATACATATCGGGACCAAGCTCTCAGCGCCATGTAGTCCATAGCATAATGAAATATCTTACACTTGAACTAAGCTCTCGGAGCCATCAAGTCTCGTAACACATATCATGATTCAATACTGCTAACTCCCTAATTGACATGTCAACCTTATCACATTCCTCTCCAATTTTCATATATTTTACTAGGGAAAATATAATTAAATGTCATTGAAATTTAATCATATAGTCTTATAATAGCCAATTCAAACTATTTCATATTCGAGTAAAGTAAATGTCACTTCTTAATGTTTTTTGCATTATTGATTTTAATTTAGTTCATATAACATGCAAGACATATTCATCTCACCAATTAGTCAAAATAACATATATATATATATATATATATATGTATGTCAATTGAGGGAAATACAAATTATAAGTCCAAAATCTAAATTAATCACATATACTACTTCAATTAGCATCCATTTAAATATTTTTAACAAAAATTTCATAAGTCCCCAAATTTTATCTCAAGAGCCCTACATCACATAATACACAATTTTTAGGGAAAATAAAAATGCTTGAACACATACCAAATTGATGTCTAATTCTTCAAATTAAGCTTCCATAAACTTCAATTTCACCATCAATTCCTTATTCCTTATTTCTTGTCTTTCTATTTCTCTCTCTCCTTCAATTCATCTTCTTTATATTCGTAATATTGCATAAAAATTTCAATTTCATGCGTTTTAGTCATTAATGCATGCAACTCATTAAAATCATATATTGAAAACAAACAAAATTCCATTAACTTACCTAGTTAATTTTAGGTACTATTCATCAAGAAAATCATCTACTTTTTCTTCATTCTTTTCCAAAATTTTTGTCAATATGGTGAGTTTAGGGACTCTAGGTTGATAATTTAGTGTTTAATAGTTGATTTAAGGCTTAAAGATAGATAAAGTTGGCTTGAAAATGGAAGAAAAATGAAAAACAAAGTGGATAAGAAAGAGGGAGGCTGTTCTTGGCAATCTTGGGGAAAAAGGGAGTGAATAGGTGGCAAATAATACAATGTGCTCCCTTAAAGCCAATAGTGTTTTTTTTTTCAAAATCTAAAATTAACTTTCAATTTTAATCCATTAGTTGGATTTAATCCCACTAAAATATCAACCCACATAAATACCTTAATTAATTTAATTTCATTTATGTCCATTAATATTTATGGGTTTGACTTTCACCCCTTTCTTGGGTCAAACTTTGACCACTGGTTAGCTCTTGGTCAAACTCTCAAATGAACTCGTTTTGGCCTCAAATTTGATCATCAGGTTGTCTTTAAATAATACTATCCAATGCCAAATAAAATAAAGTGCATTTTGGGTCCCAAATGTCACTATTCACCTTGGGATGCACGATTCAAGGCCCAAAAAAATACTATTAATGAAATGGAGATTCTTGGGGCATTACAAGTCTTCCCTTCTAAAATAAAATTTCACCCTTAAATTTTTTGTGTGTTAAATAGCTGTGGATAAGACTTTCTCATGATTTCTTTTGGTTCCCATGTAGTTTCCTGGACCTCATGGTTCGTCCATGGTACTTTCACCAATATAACCACCTTGTTCATTAGTTATTTTATATCTCTTACTAGAATTTTCACTGGCTTCTCTTTATAAGCTAGATCTAGTTGTAGTTTAATATCTTCCAGTTTTGTAATATGTGATGGATCAGACTGATATCTCCTTAACAAAGACATATAGAAGACATCATGAATCATTTATAGATTTTATGGCAATGCTAATCTATAGGCTACTGGTCCTACACGTTCAGTGATCTCATATGGATCAATGAATCTAGGGCTTAACTTACCCTTCTTACCAAATCGAAACACTTTCTTCCATGGTGAAGCTTTCAAGACATCCTTGTCACCAACAACATATTCAATGTGCTTTCTCTTCAAATCTGTATATGATTTTTTGCGATCAAAAGCAACTTTCAACCTTTCCTTTATAATCTTCACCTTATCCTTGATTTCCCTTATCAATTCTAGACCTATGATCTTGCTTTCACTGAGTTCTATCTAGCATAAGGGTGTTCTACACTTTCTACCATAAAGAGCCTCATACGATGCCATCTTTATGATTGCTTGATAGCTATTATTGTATGCAAATTCAATCAATGGAAGGAGTTCATCCCAATTTCCTTTAAAATTGATAACACAACTCCTGAGCATATCTTCTAGCACCTAAATCACTCTTTCTGATTGTCCATCCATTTGAGGATGAAAAGCTATACTAAAATTCAGCTTAATACCCAAGGCCTTATGTAATTTCTTCCTAAATCTTAAAGTGAATCTTAGATCCTGATCTAATATGATAGAAGATGGTACTTCATGCAACTGCACTATCTTACTTATGTACCATTCTATATAGTTCAGGAGTTGATAGTCATTTTTGAAAGGCAAGAAGTGAGCTAAGTAGTCAATCTATCTATAATCACCTATATGACATTATTTTTCTTCCTGGTTTGAGGCAAACTAGCCATAAAATCCATCATGATTTAATCCCATTTCCATCTGGTTATTGATATTGGTTGAATTAAACTTGATGGAACTTGATGTTCTCCTTTTACTTGTTGTCATGTAAAACACTTGGCAATATAATATGCAACGTCTCTCTTCATACCTGGCCACTAATAATGTATCTTCAAATCTTGTTACATTTTAGTACTTCCTGGGTACACAACATATGAACTGTTATAGGTTTCCTTCATCATGTTCTTTTTTAGCTCATCATCATTAGGAACATAGATTCTATCTTTTTAATATAAGTAGCCATCCTGTTTCATTGCATATTCACTATCCTTTCCCTCTTAAATTTGTTTAAGAATGGTAACTATCTTTTCATCTTGCTTATATCTTCTTTGACTTATTGTTACAAGTTTGGTTTAAGCCTTAACTCAGCTACAATTGCTCCATCACTGGCCACATATAATCTAGTAGGCATTGCTCTTAAAGCTGATGATGAATTCCTGCTAAGAGCATTGGCTAATACATTTGCTTTGCCTGGATGATAGTCAATGATGCAATCATAATCTTTAATCAACTTTAACCATCTTCTTTGCATTAAATTCAACTCTTTCTATGTAGGCAAATATTTAAGACTTTTATAAGCCGTATAAATATAACATTTCTCTCTATATAAATAATGCCTCCAAATCTTCAAAGGAAAGACTATGGCTGCTAACTTTAAATTATGGGTTAGGTAGTTCCTTTCATGAGGCTTAAATTACCTAAAAGCATAAGCAACTACCTTTCCCTCTTGCATAAGTACACATCTAAGCCCGTTATATGAGGCATCACTATAGATCGTGAAGTCTCGACTAGGTACAAGTTATGTAAGAACAGGATCTTTAGTTAACATGGCCTTTACCTTCTCAAAGCTTTCCGAACATTTATCACTCCATGAAAATTATGCATTCTTATGAAGTAACTTGGTCAAAGGTGTTGCGATTAAGAGAATCCCTTAACAAATCTTCTATAGTATCCGCCAAACCTAATAAACTTTTAATCTCTATAACATTCCTAGGTGGCTTCCATTCTAAAATGGCTTTTATCTTCTTCGGATCAACTCTAATTCCATATGTTGATATGAAATGACCAAAGAATGAAACTTCATCAAGCCAAAATTCACATTTGCTGAACTTGGCATAAAGTTATTTATCCCTCAAAGTCTGCAAAATAATTATCAAATGCTTATTATGCTCTTCTTGGTTCTTAGAATATTCTAAGATATCATCATTGAAGACTACCACAAATTGATCTAAATAGGGATGGAAAATACGATTCATTGGATCTATGAAGGCCTCTGGAGCATTTTTGAGTCCAAAGGCATCACTAAAAATTCATAATGCCCATATCTCATTCTAAAAGTTGTCTTAGGGACATCCGTTTCCTTTACTCTCAACTGGTAGTACCCAAATTTCATATCAATCTTAGAGAAAACACCTGCACCTTTAAGATGATAAAAAAAGGTCATCTATTCTAGGAAGTGGATATTTATTCTTTACTGTCACTTTATTCAATTGTCTGTAATCCATACATAACGCAAGAGACTCATCTTTCTTCTTGAAAAATAACATAGGTGCACCCCAATGAGATATACTAGGGCATATAACCCTTCTCAAGAAGTTCTTGTAACTGGATTTTCAATTCCTTAAGTTCTGTGAGTTCCATCTGATATGGTGCAATGGATACTAGTGTTGTACCAGGTATCACATCAATAGAAAATTCAACTTCTCTTTCTGGTGGTAACCTTGGCAACTCCTCGTGAAATATATCTTGGAAGTCATATACAGTTGGTATATCTTGAATTTTAGGATCATTCTTTCTAGCTTCAAGAACACAAGCTAAGTAGGATACATACCCCGTTCTAATAAGCATTTTTGTTATTGTCTTTGGGATAACATTGGAGAGAAAATTTGACCTTTCACTAATAACTGTGATCTCATCAATGTCAACTATTTTAAGAGTGATTCTTTTAAGATGACAATCTATCATTACAAGATGTCTAGATAGCTAATCCATACCAAGGATCACTTCAAATTCACAAAAAGGTGATGCAATCAAATCCCCAGGAAAATTCATACCCTTGTATTTGTAACGGACAATTATTGTAGGCTTTATTTACCACCACACTATGACCTAAAGGATTCGTAACTAGAATATCATCCTCAAGAGTGCCAACGTGTAACCCCATCTTTTTAGAAATGGCATACATGTTAAGTCAAAATTGACTTTATGTATTAAATGATTTTGATGACAAACAAAAGGAAGACAAAATGAAAAGCAGACAAAATACACATTAACGAATATCAGACGGAGTACAAAAAGCAGACGAAAACAACGAGGAGCAAAAAGCAGACGCAAGCTTAGAAGAAGCAAAAAACCAGACGAAAGCAACGCGGAGCAAAAAGCAGACACAAGCTTAGAAGAAGCAAAAAAGCAGACGAAAGCAACGCGGAGCAAAAAGCAGACGCAAGCTTAGAAGAAGCAAAAAGCAGACGAAAGCAACGC
>JAOSBP010181566.1:0-14652 GCA_027563825.1 Erythroxylum mucronatum
GTTTGTTGTGGTGCAGGAGGATTTGCGTCTAGGGGGTGCTGGAAGTTAGGATGCGAATTGGTCTCGGCGTTGTCCTCCAGGGCTACGCTCTGTTCTTCTTGATCTTGGTTTTGAGGTTGTGGTTGATCATTCGGGTGCGAAGATTGTGTATGAGAATCGTGATGTGTTGGCGGGAGAGTGGCGGGTAACTGCAAACCCATCCGTTGTAGCGCAAGTGCCGCGACGACGGCTATATTAGGATTGGCTGCTGCCGCCTGACTGATCTGAGTATTTCTGGACGTGGTGCCCTGACGTCGGGCCCCACGGTAGGCGCCAACTGGTTCTGCCTGATTCTGGTGGGGCAGGGCGCTGCTGCTTGGGTCCATGAGATTGGTTGACTTTAGCTTAGAGATACCTGCAAAACAATAAGGCACACCGGGAGTTGACAGCCGGTAGGCCCCTCCGACGCTCAAGTTAGTCTCTTTGTGAGGGTTTTGGTGGCTAGGAATAAAGAATACTAGGGTTCTCGAAAGTCGTACCTTCTTCATGATGAGATGATGAACTTATATATGAAAAATACCTACTAGGTCTAGGTCTCTCTTATGAATGGGAAGTCACCATCTATGAATGGGCCGTTTATGCCTCTATGCCTGGGCTTGGGCCTGGGCCTAGCACGACCGACCTAACCACCACTTATAAATAGAATGACTCAGATAAATCTTTTTAAAATAATTTTGATGAGGAAAAAGGTGTTAAAGAGACCCTCTTCACTCCATGTTAAGCACTATAACATTTTTTCCAAATTTATTTAATTTATACATGTTCAAGAGGTTAATAAGTGAGTTTTCTTACTTTATGTTCTTAAGTCCATTATAAAAATACATTTAAAGTTCTTATTAATATAAAAAAGTGAGTGTTCTGATTTGTTTATAAAATTTTCTTATCATATGAGGCTTTGGAGGGATCTGAGATCCTTTGTCTATATATTTATTACAATCACTACATGCAAATGTGCTACCCATGCGAGATATGTGTAAACAATGGTTGGGACAATACATGTAATTCATTGCTTCAAACCTAAAATTCAAGCAAATTGTTAGTAAGAATAGTTCACCATTGTTTTCGGGTCTATAGTTAACAATGGACTTATTTTAAAAAAGTGCATGTCCTCAACAATAATAGCACTTAAATAAATCTATTGTAATCAATGGCCTCTTTCATGCTTTAATAGCAGTCATCACTAAAGGGTACACTAAAAGGTAGATCAAGTAGTACTATAACATAACTCATAAATATATCTTTTTTTATAAATCAGAGATATAATAAATTATGAAAATAAGGGTTTATGTACATAGGCAGAGAGATTGTTCAAAAGATCAACTCATACCAAAACCAAGGGAATCAACCCACCCTAAAACAATCATGGTAACACCTGAAATTTCCAAAGTCTACCGATATCTATTGCTTCAGTACTGTGTTTACAAGGACAGCTTTTCCTTGTTGTATGAACTTCCTTAGTTGCATGCTGCACTTACTGTCTGTCTTCTTGATCCTTACATCCATTATTTCTTTGTCCCAATCTTCTGTGGGCGTATGAAACCTTCCGGAATTGTCAGCTTTCTCAGTCAACTCGAGTTCCTCACCCAATATCTTACCTTTCTGATCTTTCCTCTTTGTTTACTGCACTTTTAGAGTTGCATTTTCAAGTTCCTGATATCTCTTATTGAACCCCACCTCTCTGCAATCACCTTCCCCGAAAGGAAAATAAGCCTAGCAAAAATAGAAATACTACTCCATCTACTTCTCACATACATGCCCATTCTGCTTAGCAGTCATCGAGCTCCTTTACAAATGTTTCAGCTAACTCACACACCAACTCAACCAAATAAACTCATCTATTTTGTACCTTTCCTTGATAACGACGACCTGTAGAGAGTATCGAAACCTCTTTGTAGAGCACCTTTACCTCTTTTTGTTCAGTACCCTAGAAGACTCTCCATCCTTCTCTGTCATACCTCCGACTGTTCCTCTGCTCCTTTTGCAAGGGGCAAAGGAGCAAAGGGTGTACCTTCTGATATGTTGCATATTGATCTTCTTGTTTTCTACTGTTTTCATGATCTATGAATGCTAAAGATCTCCAACTCTTTTCTGAATTGACTTGGAATGGTTTGCCTTTGGATACGGTTGTATTCCATCTACCTGAATTTGAAGATATTTCCTTTTGATGACCTGAAACAAAAACTGCATATTTAATGTTAGCTACTAAAATAAATATATCTCTAATTAAGAAAGACAAAATTTAAGAACACGTTTTATTATTGTATATAGGCTTATAAAAGTGACCATGATGTCATAATTCTGGCTAATATTGTTATTAAGTTGGACTCAGCTAACTGCTAAGAAATAAAAAATGGACTTTGAGACATAATCTCAATAATTATTGACTCAATAACAGCCAAATAAAATAGTCACATTAGCTGATGTCCTAGTTCAACACTTCCCCTCAACACCAACCTATGCCCTTTTCATCATGCTGAGTTTATAGAAAAAATTTCTTAATCATCAATCAAGCCTTTAGTAAATTAATATGCAACTTCATATTATGTCTTAACTTTCTACAATTTGATTTCTTCTTGCAAAAATTTCTCTTTAATAAAATGATAATGAATTGCCACATGTTTAATCCTTTTATGTAAAATTGGATTCTATGCCAAACATATTGTTGACTAATTATCGCCGTATAATGGAATTGTATAGTCTATTAGACAATGAAGATCCTTTAGCAACTATATAAGCCACATACTTTCTTAAATTGTCATTTCCACTGCTCCATATTTTGCCTCTATTGTGGATAAAGACACACATTGTTGTCTCTTACCACACCATAAAATTGACCCTTCTCCTAGTATGAAAACATACCTTATGGTTGAACATTAGGTATTGTGATCTCCTACATACTCTGTATCACAAAAACCAACTAGCTTGCAGTCTCCAACTTTTTTTAATAGAAAACACCATAGTAAAGTGTAATTTTCACATATCACAAATTTTGTCATATTCTGTCACGAGCCGAAATGGGCGCGTGACCGACACGTGGGACTGAGGTTTGAGACCCCAAATCACATGTAAGCCTACTACTAGCGACAAACTAAATTCAAAACCCAAGAACGCAGCAAGTTCATACAATACAATATCAATAGTGCACGTTAAAAAGAAATTTTACAACTCATGAAATCATGTTACTACAAACGCTACAATACAAGATAATGAAAATAAAGAAAGAACATACACGAACGTAGGTAAGTGGCAGCGGACACGTCACGGGAGTCACTGTTACAAAGCTGGTAGTAGCTAACCTGAAAAATAAAGTTGAGGAGAGTCAGACCTCCCTGAGTAAGCTCACACTATCCTACGATATCCAATGTTGTGCGCACAATCATGTATGAATATAAAAATACATCCAATCAAATCAATAACACAAATAAATTATGACGGAGAATATCTGTAGGACCCTAATCTCCTAGGGTAAGCCCTCACAACTATAAACCTCGAATGGCTACAGGGAGCTATGCATCACCAATGGCCCAGCCATGCTCCTATACTCATGTAGTTGTAAGGCTCTCTTAATTCAAAGGGCCAAATATCACCAAGAAGCCAACCCTCGCTCTAAGCATCCAAAGTCATAGACATCACAAATAAGGGTCCGATCGGGAGGTAGCCATAAACCAAAATCAGCCCATAACATATCTCAATATCATAACAAACAACTCTCATAATCATAATCAATGTGAATCTGGTCCTGATGCATACCCATCAGGTGGCACGTCCTATAGATATTTTCTTCCCCACAATCGAACATATCAATACATATCAAATTATTAAGCATGCAATTTATCAAGTAAACATTCAGTTATGTAATGACCAATACATGTATACAATACATGAAATAACCTAAAATTCGATGTCACCTTAGGGTTACTTCAAAAATTAACCAAGAATTGCATATAGTGCAATCTCGGGTCGTTCTCTCTGAGGGACCAAAAAAATGAAATTAATTTCCTAAGTAACCAAATGCAATGAAACCTAAACTATAGAATGGGGTGTGATTTGATCAATTACCACTAAAACTTGCAATGAATTAGAATAAACATAAAGGACTTGTTTTGGTATCTTAAATTTAAAATGAGTGATATGAAATGGTAGTGAGTGAATATAATAAAAAGAAAAACACAAGTAATTAACAATGATAAACGCAACCCTCCATTTCAATAGCACAAGCAGCCATCACTTAAACAGATATTGGAGCTAAAACAAATGAACCAAAAGTTATAATCAAGATTTAATCCAAAAACTGAGCCACCTCGAATTGTCATAAAAATATTTTCCCAAATCCCAATCTACTAACTGCCATCAGAATAGTAAAATAGAATCAAGGATACTAAAACCAATGCTCACTTTTTACTCAATAATTAAGAAAACATAATTAATAACAGCAACTGATATAACAATCCAATCATTCAAGCCACCTTGAATAATCACCAACTATTCACTAAAATTTCAATACAAAGTCTTGACCCAAAATAAAGTAATGAAATTGAATCAAAATCAGCATAATATCAGTTATTAAACAATAATTCAGCCACAAAAATCTTTCAATTCAAAGATATAATCCATACATAACTCCAAATAATTAAATAGTTTCCTAAGACCTAGGAATTACTAATAATTAAATGGGTAGCAGATAAATGTAGCTTAAACTCCCCTATGAAAGCCCAAGCTCCTGCCATTGTCATTGAATCAGGGGATTAGGATGAACTAGCCACGAAAAATCATGAAAAACGTTGTTAACAGTGAGCTTTGGCGGTCCGCCATAGAAGGTGGGAATGATGGTTTGGATTTGTGGGAGATGAGGAAAGAAACCGAAATCTAGATCCCTCTATTTTCCTCACTATTCATCTATGGGACAAATTAAGATTTTGGACCAAGGCACTATTCATGCCTCACGTAAACTCTCTTCTTTTGTCCCCCACTTCTGCTGCTAGCTCTTCTGTAGTTTGATGTGACTATTTAATATCATAGTTTTGGTCCACCCTTCATTGTTCACTCAAAACCCTTGCAAACCTCACATCCTTCTCTACGATGTTGTTTCTGTTAAGAAAAACTCCCTACCCAGCTGTGCGTTGTTGTCTTGGTGTGGGACGTGTTTTCGTGTTGTGTTTCTTGCTTGCTTCTATCATGCTGGCACAATAATTCAAATAATAATCAAATAATTTCATAAAGACCAATTATAGTGACAAAAATCCATCCAATTGATATGAAAATATATATAAATAAATGAGTTTGTCAGCTACCCCATACTTAGCCTTTTGCCCTCCTGGGTAAATTATCAGTAAAGAGAAATCTAACAGTTAAACTCAATGCATGCAAACATAAAACCGACAAGGTAAGAATATGTAATCAACTCAAACAACCTCTATCGCTAATCAACCAATAGTCATGGAATGCTTCGGTGTAAAGAAACTAACACAAGAGACATAACAAGATAGAAGAAAAAGAAACATAATAGATCTCTCAAAGGTATAAGTGTCTCACTCATCTCTCAAATACGAATTTTTTCACTCAACCCACCTAGATTAGCATCTACCATAAGCTTGTAAAAATTCTACTACCTCCACCACTAACATACTATAAATCCATGATCAAAGGAACTTTGTAGGGTTGTAATGTTGGTGAAAGGCTAATGAATGGATGAAATGGAAATAATGACAAATGCAATGAATGAGCATTAAGAAACAACTCAAAATGAGCTAAAGTCCAACCATCAAATGAACACCAATATGCAATTATCAACTTTAAAGATCCGATCTTTAATCTTTAATCCACCAAGGGAAGCCTTATTTCAAATTTTATTCTTATTGGCCAAATTATTCTCTCTCTCTTTTTCTAACCTAAGAAGATAAAAATAGAAACATCAATTATGCACATTTAAATATGAAGAACATAATGTAACTCATGTAAAACACTTGTTCAAAAACAATGGAATGAATGAAAGTGAAGGGTTCTGGAAGCTAACCAAGTTAGGTAGAAATCACACAAGATGAGAAAGAAAATGCTAAAAATCCTTCCAACAAAGCTTTCTCTAAGACATTTCCTCCCTAAAATCAAGCTATACAACAAGGTTAGTGGCACTGCACCAAAGGCATTCCACTATGCTAATCAACTAAGAATAAAAATTACTCAAATAAAAATGCATTCAAACCTTGACATATCAATGTTCACATACATAAGCAACAAGGATTTGAAAACAAACCCAAGGATTGCAAAAGTCAAGTCAGAAGGTGGGAATCACAGCAGCAAATCGTTCTCAAGAGAAAAAACCCAATCAATTTAGCTCAATCAAACAAACAGTGCCTAATGAAAAGTCAATAAAATGGCAATCCAAGCAGTGGCAAACAATTCACAAAAGTAATCCTTGCCCCACACTTAGTCAGTACATTGGCCTCATTATAAGAAAAAACAAGTGTAGGCGAAATGGCAAGAGTAGGAGGAAACTAACTAACAAAAACTAAACGAAATAGACAACTACAACTACAAATACAACTACTTCCTACCAGAAAGGTTCCCTCCCCCACACTTATTTCGAACTATCTCAGCAGATAGATATCACCATCAATATAATAGAAAATAAAGGAGAAAGGTGGAAGGGAACAACCGTGGGATTAGGGAGGTCTCTGATCCTCATGGTATTGCTTAAGCAGATGACCATTGACTTGTGAAACATGACCAGTTTTTTAATCCACCAGCTCTACCGTACCAAATGAATGCACCTTGGTAACTTTGAAAAGGCCCTCCCACTTGGTGACGAACTTCTCGGGCATCAACTTTAACCGAGCCTTAAACTTTAGAACTTTGGTCACCTTCATGGAATTCTTTCCTCAAAATCTGTTTGTTATGAATTATTTTCAGTTTGTCTTTGTAGATTATGGCGTTATCATAGGACTCAAGTCTCATCTCTTCAAGCTCTTGTAGTTGCATTGTCCAGTTTTCAAGTGAAGATTCAAGGTTTGCATTATGCCTTGATCGCCAAATAAGATTTGTGCTCGATCTCCATAGGTATATGGAAAGACTTGCCATAGAGCAACCGAAAGGGAGACATGCCTATAGGGGTCTTGTAGGCAGTCCTGTAAGCCCACAGCACCTCCTCGAGCCTTTCACTCCAGTCTTTTTAGGATACTTTCACAATCTTTTGTAGTATATGCTTCACTTCCCAATTGGAGACTTCAGCCAACCCCTTTGTCTGAGGGTGGTGAGGAGTGGCCAACTTGTAATTAACTCCATATTTATCAAGTAAAGACTCGATAGTCCTATTGAAGAAATGTGTTCCTTGGCCACTGATGATTGTTCTTGGAATGTCGTACCTACAAAAGATATGAGCACGTAAAAATTTGGCAACAGTAGAAGCATCATCTTTCCTAGTTGGCACTACCTCTACCCACCTAAACACATAATCTACTGCAAGTAATATATATGAAAACCCAAATGAATGAGGAAAGGGCACATAAAATCGATGCCCTAAACATAAAAAATTTCACAAAAATGCATAGGTCTTAGAGGCATTTCAACCTTTTTACCCAGACTCCCAAACCTCTAGCACTTATCACAAGATTTGCAAAAAGCATAAGCACCTTTGAATAAGGTAGGCCAGTAAAACCCTTACTCTAAAACCTTCTTAGCAGTCCTATTAGCACTAAAATGCCCCCTGCAAGATAAAGAATGTGCAAAGGTAAGGATATAGTGGATCTCATTATTAGGAACACATCGTCTGATGATCTGGTTGCTACATTGCTTCCAAAGAATTGGAGCATCCCAAGTATAGTATCTTGCCTCCCTCTTTAGCTTATCAACCTGAAACTTAGACATAGAAGGAGGCACAAGATTAGTGACAATGTAATTAACAATATTAGAGTACCAAGGCTTTTGAACCGCGAAGGCAAAAAGTGCAAAATTAGGAAAAGAATCAACAGTAAGATCAGAAGAGTAAACTCCCTCAGTGCCTTCAGGTAATCGACTAAGGTGGTTAGCCACATGATTCTTTGCTCTAACTCTGTCTCTAATTTCAATATCAAACTCCTGCAGTAACAAAGCCCATCTCAGCAGTCTTGGTTTAGACTGGGGATTCTTGAACAAGTACCACACTGCTGCATGATCTATAAAAACAACCACTCGAGAGTTTATCAGATACTGTCCAAACTTATCTAAAGCAAAGATTATAGCAAAGTGGTATAGTTCACTTGAGCGGAGTCAAGTGTCTTGGAGGCATCTATCACTCTAGATTGCTTTTCCTCCCTCTGACCAAGCATAGCTCCAACAGCAAAGTTAGAAGCATCATAAGACAGCTCAAAGACCAAATCCCAGTTAGGTGTAGTTAGAATAGGAGGTGAAACAAGCAAGGATTTCAAAGTGTCGAAGGCATGTCTACATTAATCATCAAAGTGAAAATCAATATTTTTTTTCAACAATGTAGAAAGGGGTAAAGCAATTGTACTAAAATCTTTTACAAAGCGCCGATAAAACACTGCATGCCCCAAGAAAGACCTCAAATCTTTTAGACAAGTAGGATAAGGAAGTGAAGAAATGATTTCAATCTTGGCTCTATCAACCTCAATCCCCTTTTGGGAGATGTGATAACCTAACACTATGCCACTATCTAACATAAAACGACATTTCTCATAATTCAAAACTAATCTTTTTTTAATACATCTACCAAGAACACATTCAAGACTAAACAAGCAATCATCAAAACTATCACCATAAATGGTAAATTCATCCATAAAAACCTCCATATTTTGCTCCAATAAATCACAAAAGATCTCCATCATACACCTTTGAAAGGTGTCTGGATCGTTACACAACACAAATGGCATCCTTCGATAAGCATAGGTACCAAAAGGGTATGTAAAAGTAGTCTTATCTTGGTCTGCAGGTGCAATCGGCACCTGGAAGTAACCTGAAAAGCCATCCAAGAAACAATGGTGAGATTTCCCAGATATTCTTTCCACTATTTGATCAATGAAAGGTAATGGAAAATGATCCTTCCTAGTTGCTTCGTTTAATTTCATATAGTCTATGCACATTCTCCATGCATTTTGAACTCTTGATGGAATAAGTTCATCACTCTCATTTCTCACTACTGTGATACTGCTGTTTTTCGGTACTACCTGTACTGGGCTCACCCACTCACTATCTGATATGGCATATATGATCCCCGCACTCAATAACTTAGATACCTCCTTCTGAACCACATCATGAATAAGAGGATTCAACCTCCTTGGTGGCTGCTTAACTGGCTTGGACCCGTTAGCCAAAAGGATCTTAGGTGTGCAAACTAAGGGATCAATTCCTGGTATGTCCCATAAAGACCAACCTATAGCCCTCCTATACCTTTTCAACACAGAAACTAATATCTCTTCTTTAGAACTACTCAGAGAACTGGAAATAATAACGGGCAATTTGCAATCATCAGCAAGAAAGACATATTTCAAGTTAGGGGAAGGGGTTTCAATTCTAAATCAGGGGGCTGCACAATAGAAGGAACCAGTTTTGGTATATTAAATGCATTCAGTGTGAGTGGTGCGTCCATGTGGCTTGGGGAAAAGAATATAAGCTCAGTGCGGCGTATATGTCCTCGACTTCCCGATTCAGTGCCACCATCAGATGACCTGGAAACAACAGAATTAGGGTCAGTCTGATCAATAGAAAAAGAAAGTAAATCAGAAGTGAGAGTGGTATTAGAAGGGGTTAGAGCAGTAACAGGATCACTACTATCCTCTTTTAATATTCCAGCACCACTTGAAAGAGAAACTACGTTCGTAGCTTGTATAACATCTTCTTTATCATTAGTTCCTTTAAAATCAAGAAACGCACCTTCCTCAAGGCTATTAAGTGTAGAATCAGCAGCAATATCAAAACAAAAAGATGCATCAAAATTTTGCTGAATGGAAAGCTAGCTATCTATCTCTAAACAATAGACACATTATATGTCAACCTCACATGCACAAAAATCAGAAGAACGGGAGGAGGATAAACAAGTAAGTGCATCATGATGATTCACACCCATACTATACCAATCGGGCTTATGCACACCAGTCTCATGCAAATTTTCCACATCATTATCATAACATTCAATCAAACTAATACCCAAGTAAGAACAATCTTCATAACCATGGCTAATAGCTTCTAAAAGATTAAATTGCACTTCTTGATCCCTAATTCCTATAGTGATAAGGCCCTTCTTCATGTTAGTTATGGTCTCAGCAGTCAGAAGGAAATGTAGAATCAAGGTACTCTCAGCTGGAAGCTCATTAGTCATATCTATGACATAAAAGTCAGCTGGGAAAACAAGACCCTTGACTTGCACAAGGATATCCTCTAGAATGCCTTTAGGGTATTTCACTGTCCTATCAGCTAGACCAAGCACTACACTAGTATCTTTCAAAGCTTCAATACCCAAGGTCTTATAAATAGAGGTTGGCATGACGTTAGTTGCTGCACGTAAGTCAAGTAGAGCATGAGAAATAGTATTTCTACCTATGATACTTGGGAGAGTGTAAGAACCTGAGTCTTTGCATTTAATAGGAAATTGTGGCTTAAATAATTCACTGACACTCAACCCCAGTTAGATTCTCTCACTATGCATATACTTTCTCTTATTTGTACATAGGTCTTTCAAGAATTTAGCACATTTAGGCATCTTTTTAATCAATTCAAGCAGTGGCACATTCACCTCAAGTTTGCTAAACATTTCAAATAATTCATCATTGTCTTTCTTGTTAACAATCCTTTTACTAACCAAGTAAGAATTTGGAAAAGACAAGTCACGAATGTTTACCTCATCACTTTTAGAGTTAGAAGGTGATCCTTCCTCTATTGGTCTCTTTATGATAGTTGTTGTCTCTTCATCATTTTGCACCACTAGTTATTTTCGAGACTTCTCCACGAGCTTCTTTTCTTGTAGGCTTTCAAATTAAATAGAAGCCTTATTCTCAGCTTAGGAGGTTTCTTGAGTAGTGTTAGAAGGAGGAGACTCAACTTCTATTTCCTTATCAACCGGTTCTTCATCCTCTTCATTCTCATTGAATTTCACTTTCTTAGCACCAACTTTCTTACCACTTCTTAGTGTGATTACATTCAAAAATTTAGGATTTATCACTGTGTTGGAAGGTATAAAACCACTACTCTTTGCTTGTTGTTCACTCAAGCTGTTGGAGATTTGAGTAACAAAAGTGTTCAAGTTCTCATGCTTAGTCTCTATGCTCCAACTTAGAGAACACATTTTGTAGACATGAGTCCATCTTATTCCCCATAGCATTCAACTTAGCATCGGTTTGTGTCTTCTCGTGATCTAATCTTGAATTAATCCTAGCAATGCCCTTCATGATCATAGCAAATTCATCACCCTTAGAAAATGAAGATGATGTCCCTTGATTAGACAAAATTTGATTGGAAGAATTTCCTTGAGTGTTGCCTTGATCCCCATCCCATCTAAAATTGAGGTAATCTCTCCAACTTGGATTAAAGGTGTTCGAGTAGGGATCCCTCTTTTGATATTGGCCATTCCTATTTTGCTAGAGGGCAGAAACTTCCTCATATCTAGCACAATTATTGGAGGCAAGCATCATGGACCCCACAGTACTCACAACCGGCTACTATAGCTTGAGAATGACCCACTAAATTAACTTGCTTGGCCTTCACATTATTCTCCAAAATATTGAGTCTTTTCTCCACTCAGTTACCTAAAGCAGCAATTTCAACAAGAATATCTTGGGAAGAAACCGAAGAGGTATTGTACACCTTCCTTGTGTCTCTACATTGAGGCTCATTGGTAGCCATCTTTTGAAGTAGGTCCCATGCAGCATTGGGACATAATTCTCTAAGCGAACCATTTGTCGCAGCATGAATTGAGGGCTTATGAAATGGAAGGAGCCCTTCATAGAAAGAGTTGACCAAATCATTCTATGAAATATTGTGGTGTGGACAATGGGCTAGGAGTGTGATGAATCTTGTCCAATATTCATACATGGATTCATTATCTCATTACACAACACTAGTTATCTCCATTTTGAGCCTCGAAGTTTTAGAAGTAGGAAAATATTCATCTAAGAATACTCCTTTCAACTGATCCCAGGTCAATGTAGTGAAATGTTGAGGTAGTGTGTAAAGCTACTCCTTGGCTTTGCCTTCTCAAGTAAAGTGAAATTCTCTCCTCAATACATCTTCAAGATTTATTGTGGGTGGTTTCATGGAAGAACACACCATATGCATAGTCTTCAAATGCCTATGTGGATTATCACCTGCAAAGCCATGGAATCTAGGTAAGGAAGAAATTAATGCTCCTTTAATTTCGAAGCTCACATCATCAGTATAAAAGCCATAAGGGCCATAATCAACATTGAAATTACTAATCTCCCTCATGCTTCTATTATCCTCACTATTATTCCCTAGGTTATTCTCACCATGTCCGTTGTTCCTATTAGGCCTATATTGTCTATTATTACCATTATCATCATCCATGGTATCTTGTTCTAATTCAAAATTACTAGCAGATAAGTGTTCACTAGAGGTAGCTCTTTTACTAGGTTCTTGTTCACCAAATGACAAACTTGACTCTTGTGAAATATGCTCCTCCTCAACAAGAACTTGACTTGTCCCCTCTATTCTCTTCTCTCTTCTAATCTTTCTCACTAACCTCTCAAATTCAAGATTTAAGGGATTCAAAGATAAAGCCCTATTACTCCTAGGCATAAACAGTAACAATAAGAATGAGGAGCAAAACTGACTTACACAACAAGATTTTAAAAAAATGGAAGAATCTGATGAGTGCAAGTGTGTGTATATATGAATGTATGAGTATGGATGACGATACACTTTATAGTGTATGAAAGAGTGTGAAAGCATGTAATATGCACAATTAATCAAAGAATGTCAAAAAATTCACCAATATGCATAAAAGAGCAATTTTCCCAAAACTTGACTTAGAGAATGAACCCCTACACTCAAGAAAGCAACCGAGTAGGCTATAGTTAAGTAAACAAGAACAATGTAATCCAATAACAGCAACCAGTCAAAGAGCAACCCAAAACTTTTATCTAGCCAAGAAAATGCAAAACGTAAATGCAAATGGACTATGCAATATCAATGCCAGTATGATGCTCAACACATAAATCCCAGTCAATGATACTAGACACTTAGTTATTAGGAAACCAATTTCTTGGTTCCCCAGCAACGGCGCCACTTCAAATAAGCTAAAATACGATGTCGACTTGGGGTTACTTCACAATTTAACCAAGGATTGCATATAGTGCAATCTCAGGTCGTTCTCTCTAGGGAACCAAAAAAATCAAATTAATTTCCTAAGTAACTAAATGTAATGCAACCTAAACTATAGAATGAGGTGTGATTTGATCAATTACTACTAAAACTTGCAATGAATTAAAATAAACATAAAGGACTTGTTTTGGTATCTTAAATTTAAAATGAGTGATATGAAATGGTAGTGAGTGAATGTAATAAGAAGAAAAACACAAGTAATTAACAATGATAAACGCAACCCTCCAGTTTAATAGCACAGGCAATCATCACTCAAACAAATATTGGAGTTAAAACAAATGAACCAAGAGTTATAATCAAGCTTTAATCCAACAACTGAGCCACCTCGAATTGTTACAAAAATATTTTCCAAAATCCCAATCTACTAATTGCCATTAGAATAGTAAAATAGAACCAAGGATACTAAAACCAATGCTCAATTTTACTCAATAATTAAGAAAACATAATTAATACCAGCAACTAATATAACAATCTAATCATTCAAGCCACCTTGAATAACCAACAAATATTCACTAAAATCTCAATACAAAGTCTTGACCTAAAACAAAGTAATGGAATTGAACAAAAATCAGCACAATATCAATTGTTAAACAATAATCCAGCCACAGAAATCTTCCAATTCTAAGATATAATCCATACATAACTCCAAATAATTAAATAGTTATCCTAAAACTTATGAATCACTAAATAATTAAATGGGTAGAAGATACATGCAGCTTAAACTCCCCTATGAAAGCCCAAGCTCCTACCATTACCATTGAATCAGAGGATTAGGATGAACTAGCCACGAAAAATCATGGAAGACGTTGTCAACAGTGTGCTCCCGCGGCCAGCCATAGAAAGTGGGAATGATGGTTTGGATTTGTGGGAGACGAGGAAAGAAACCGAAATCTAGATCCCTCTTCTCTATTTTCCTCATTATTCATCAATGGAACAAATTAAGATTTTGGACCAAGGCACTATTCATGCCTCATGCAAACTCTCTTCTTCCACCCTCCACTTCTGCTGCTAGCTCTTCTGTGGCTTGATGTGACTATTTAATATCATAGTTTTTGGTCCACCCTTCACTGTTCACTCAAAACCCTTGCAAGCCTCATACCCTTCTCTACGTTGTTGTTTCAGTTAAGAAAAACTCCCTACCCAGCTACGCGTTATCGCTTGGTGTGGGACGTGTTTTTGTGTTGCATTTCCTGCTTGCTTCTATCATGCTGGCACAATAATTCAAATAATAATCAAATAATTCCATAAAGACCAATTATAGTGACAAAAAACCCATCCAATTGATAT
>JAOSBP010181577.1:0-14651 GCA_027563825.1 Erythroxylum mucronatum
TGGGATATGTCCCGATGAGATCGCGACATCGACATTGCTGAAAAGGGTCTCCGGCGATTTTTCAGTACCGGGGCCCGACAGGCCGGTAGGACCGACCCCAGTAGGACTGGACCACTTCAACAATCATATATATATATATTAATTAATTAAGAATTAATTAATTATGATATATATATATGTAAATGTCGTTGGATAAGCCTTAGGAGAAGATAAAGTTTGACTTGGTCAAACTTTATAATGAAATTGATTTTTTAATCAATTTCTAAGCCTCCAACGTGGGGCTCTCTCCACCAAGCTTTTCTATTCCCTTTAATTAGTTAAAAGGAACATGAGAGAAGCTTAAGAAGCTACCTTGGTCGTTGGTGTTGATGAAAGGGAGAAGATGAAGTTTGACTTGGTCAAACTTCATCATTAAGTCATTTTTTAATGACTTTCTTAGCCACCAACGTGGCTATCCCTCATCCAAGCCTTTAGTTGTCTCTTTAAGTAGTTAAAAAGACATATGAGAAGCCTTAACAATTGGAGATGGTCGTGGAAGACATGGATGGCCGAAAGCTTAAGGGTTAAGTTTTGTTTGGAAATTTGATTTTCAAGGTTATTCTTCACTCTTCTCTCATCTCCAAGCCTCATCACCAAGGTTTAATCCTAAGCTCTCCTAGAATAAGGTAAGATCTAGCAGTCTTTAATTATTCTAGCTATTCCCGGGTCAAAAGGGTTTGTCCCGGTTAGGTTTTCCGACCTCTGCGTGGATACCGTTAGAGACGGTCTCCTTTGGTCGTTATGGTTTGACTGTTTATACATACACATGGATCCTGGCTTTCGGGAACATCCCGGGATAAAAATTTTTGTTTTTTGCACTGTTTTCATGTGATGGACACACCGGGATTTTCCTACAGATGAAACATGGTCGACGAAGACAGAAAGGATGTTGGAACAAATGGACTGTGAGGAAGATGAAAAGGTTGAATATGCTGCAAGCTTGCTACAGGGAGATGCTCTGCATTGGTGGGAATAACTCCAATAACCCCTTTAGGTGAAGTTCGCCACGACTAACAAATGTGAGATACTCCATAGAACACTTCGGGTCAATTACGCCACGGCGAGTAATTGAACTTCACCGCGGCCAACCTTGAAAATTTTCTTCACCGCGGTGAAGCCGCCACACAAAAGCTAAAAATTTGCTTCGGGTCA
Source organism: Erythroxylum mucronatum (assembly GCA_027563825.1). NCBI lineage: Eukaryota > Viridiplantae > Streptophyta > Magnoliopsida > Malpighiales > Erythroxylaceae > Erythroxylum > Erythroxylum mucronatum. The sequence continues at coordinate 1,192 of JAOSBP010181577.1, forward strand.
AGTATGCCACGGCGAACCCGCAGGATAAACCTAGAAAATCCTAGAACCTCCCACTATACAAATGCAAACTCAAATTCCTTCAACCACATTCATCAATTCAACCCAAAAACAACATGGATATGAACCTAACTATAAACAAGTTCTCAAAATCTTAATCCCATTTCCAAATCTGGATACTTTGCAAAAACATGAAAATTATAGACAAATCTAAACATATATTTCATTCATATCAAAAGTAAGTGTTTTAAAAAGCTTTAATGGCATTTTAAGCCAGAATACATCATTTTCTTTATAATCCAAAAATACAAAAGATACTTGAAATGCAGCTAAAGCCTTAAATTCCTAAAACCTAACTTAAAATACAAAAGTATGTAAATTCAAAGTAATGCCATAACCTTTGACTATTCAATCTCTTGCTCTTCACCTGAGGATGGGACGGAAATGAAGGGGTGAGATTGAAGCCCGTGGGTAACAGTTTATAACGAAAAAAATAAACAAAACCTTTGAAATGTTCATTTGCCAATACAAAGTTCTAATTGAATTCATAAAATGTATCGTTCTCAAATTCTTAACCAATATTCACAAACTATAAATCATGTATGCATCAAACTTGTGAAGATATCATAAGCGTATAAGCACATCATAATGGTTTGGGTAGATCCATAAACATGACGAACTACACATTTCCACATAATGATCCTGTGTAGTTGTAAACTTGACGTACTATTGCAATTCCACATAGTGGTTTTACATAGATGTTGTTGGGCCCCAAAATTTTTTATTTTATTCATTGATTTTATTTATTTATTCGTTTACTTTTATTTATTCTTTATTTTTGATTTAATTGTTTTATTTTTATTTTTATTAGTTGACTCTTGAATTAGCAAGGATGAATGGGGAATTGAATGGAAGTTAGAAATTAGAAATTAGAATAAAGTGTTAGAATTAGAATTTAATTAGCCTAAGAGTTTAGTAGGTTTAAATTAAAGGAGTTGGTGTATGTATTAAATGATAGAGGGGCAAACTTGGAAAGCCCAAGAGAAGGAGGGGTAATTTTGGAAGAATGGGAAAGAGTATGTAGGAATTAATGAATTAGCAAGAAGAGGAAGCTAGTTGTCGTAGAAACCAAAGGGAAAGAAGACAAAAACGTGAACAAAGGAGAAGAAAGAAGGGAAGATTGTAGGAAGCTTGAGGGGAAGAAGAAAGAAGAAGAAAAAGAAGAGAAATCCACTTTCTAAAGGTAAGTTTTCATCTTTCTTATGTTAGGTTCAAGAAGGGGATTAAATGGAGGTTAGGGTTTGTGTAGAGAATGAAGGAAGAAGGAAGAGAAAGGTGAAATCAAATGGATTTTGGGATTTCTAAGTTAAGGTTTTGGTTATTCTAGTTTAGATGGCCTATGGGTAGGTTAGGTTTAAAGTTAATTTTTCTTTGCTTGATTCTTGAATGTTATGACTTTCTTTGGAATGTATTCAATGAATGGAAATTTGTCTAATTGAAGGGAACCAAAGAAACCTCACTCAAGAGAGAGAGGAAGGGCAATCTTGAGCTTGGATTTTGACTTTTAGGTGGGTAATGAGTTTATGGTTGTTATGTGATGGGTAACCCATTGATGTGTGTGATTTGTTTAAATTGAATAAATGTTGAATTTCGGTGAATAATTGAGAATGTATATTGAAATGTGACATGTTACCTTGGAAATAAAAGAAAAGTTTGGAAATATGCGAAATTGATAAATGGAAAGAAGCATATGAATGCAATTTTGCGTTTGACTAATTGAGCATAGATTGTTTGTGATTGGGAAAGAGAGAAACCCGTTTTGTTAGTCACGTGCACGTCGACCTGGCCTTTTCCCGGCTGCCCGATTAAGGCCACGAGATCCTAAAAAATTGGACTCATTTTGTTCACGGTGTAAACCGTTTTGTTTCACGGAAACTCTCTAGCCATTGATTGTGCATTTTTCATTATGATTTGTTGAGTTTGATTCATAATAAAGTGTTATGATTGATAGAAGATTTTATGATATGCTTTATGTGATCAATTGGTTAATTATAAATTTTGTGATAAGCTTGCGAATGTTTTGGATTTCTGGATATATGTGTATTATGCATGTTGTATGGATCATTACCAATGGCTATAAACGTATTAGCCACTGAGCCGAGTTGCTCACTCCACTTTCCCTCCACAAGTGAAAATCAAGACAAGCATTGAACCTTGCAAGGCATCGGAAAAACTCCAAGACTTTAGATACTTTTGTTTTAAGTTAGTGACTAGCTTTTGAATAGCTTTACAAGCATATCAAACATTGAGCATCTCATATATTTCGTATCTTGTGCTTAATTCATGATGGATATGTTGATATGTAATTAAAGCTATGCATGAAAATTTATTATGATTGGAAATGAGAATGAGAACTCTAGTATTCTCTTTTTTGTGTGTTTTTGTTGGTTTGCGAATTGGATACGACTTTGCGAAATGTGTATGAATTGTGCATGACCTTTAGAAAAGGGATTTGTATGTGCATAATTATTCATTGTTGAGTTGCTGTTGGGTATTTGTGTTGGTTTGGCATGTTGGAGTTTAGAATTGTGTTGGAGATGAATTGGTTGAAGAGTATGTGGTAGTGGGAGAATATGTGAAGTTGATGTGTTGGTAAGTGAAGTTGAGTGTGGGTGCTGTCATGGAAGTGTTCATAAAGTAGGTTTTGTGTATACAGTGTTTTGTGGCCAATTTTGGACTAATGTGGATCAAATTGGGTCAAATGACCTTCTTGGAAGTTATAGAGGACTTTCATAGCTTTCCAATGATGTATAATATGCTGTTTTTGGAGGTGGAGGTTGGAGGATGTGAGTTGTTGAAGTTGAGGGCAGGTACTGTCAAAATGGCCAATTTCATACAGAAGGTTTGAGTCAATTTTTGACACTCCTGGAGTTAAAAATTGTTCTTGGGATCTGCATGGAAGTTGTAGAGCGTCCTTTTTCCTTTCCATTGACACCAAGTTTGTAAAATTTGGATTTCTGAGTCAAAAGATATGCAAGTTGGAAAATAGGATGCTGGGCTGAGAATGTGCTCGGCCAGCCAGCGTGCGTCTGAAGCGCGAGCGCTGGCTGACCGACCGACCACTGGCCGACCGACCGACCGACCGAGCAAGCGCTGGCCTACCGATAGAACGAGAGCTGGCCGATGGACCGAGCGAGCACTGACCGACAGAGCTAGAGCTGGCCGACTGACCGAGAGAGAGCTGGCCGAGCGAGCGAGCGAGTGCTGGCCGATCGACCGAGCGAGAGCTGGCTGACGAACCAACCGAGCGCTGGCCGACCAACCGAACGAGAGCTGGCCGACCGACCTAGCGAGCGCTGGCCTACCTCCCTTCACTTGTTTGGCCATAACTTTTTTGTTTGACCTCTGATCAACCTGATTTTTGAAGCGTTGGTTCCCTAAGACATTCCTTTACCCCTCTACAAAAATGTGCAGCTTTTGATATAAATTTGGAAATTTTGGAGTAAGTCAAAGAGAGAGGATCGAATAAAAGAGTATGAGTGGATATTTTTCTATACAGACTTCAGTCCTTTGGTGATATCTTTAAGTGTAGAGCTCCAATTGAGTTAATTTTTTTTGTTTTTAATCAAACTAGATACATGGAGCTACAACTTGACTGGAGGAATCAACTTTCAATTTGGGCCCTAAGATTTTCAATTTTTGAAGTGAAGTTGGTAATGGCCTTCAGTCTCGATTTTGAAAGAGCAGAAAGTGTTTTAGCCAATACTCCTTCATTGAAATTCCTTTATGAAGTGAAGTTGGCGTCGTTAGAATCGTAAGACAATCAAGAACAAATGTTGTGAAGAAGTCTTATTGAAATTCCTTTATGAGCTATCCCAAAATCTGTTCGGAATTTAGTAAGATCAGTTCGTTTTTGAGGTTTGACCTGGTGAGGGATCACCAACCTTGTGGGATGCGTGCCTAGATGTCACATAGGACGTCGGCACGTGACTCGCAAGGGCGGGGGGTCCAACAGATGTAAACATGAAGGAGTCTACGAAGGAGCTCCGTGTCACTAGCGAGCAGGCGGGAGAAGCCTTTAACTTGGGCAACGTGCATGTGACAGACTTGAATAGACTACACCAAACTCACATAACATGTAATTCATGAATTGAAAATAGTTTGCCCATATGGCATATTTTGGAAACTTGTTTTTCATGAACATAGATATTTCAAAAGCCATTTCCGAAAACCTGATTTCATAAACTTGTATCTTTTCAAAAAGAATCATTTTTAAAGTCTTTGCATAAATCATCAACACAATTCATATATCAAACATATAACAATTTCTCAATCCATTCAAGAAGCAATAAATGCAACATCTATGATGTAATTGAAATCATTAAACTTCATTGATTCAAAGAAAGCATTTAGTGGCTTATTTACTCTATTATAAACATATACCCACCTTGAATTCCTTGATTAAGAAATTGGCTTAAGGATGTCTTTCCTCTTGCTCTTCTTGCCTCTCTTGATCCCCTTCGTGATTTCCTTTAACAATAATAAAATCTCAATTCAATAGGAATTCTGATTTGAGAACCCTAAGAAAAATACATTCACTAAGCTTAGAGTACTTAAACCATACATTTACGAAGCTTCATGTACCAAAACACTTCCATAAATCCAAACATTCGGGTCTATTTTTCCATGATCATTTTGATCAAGTAAATGACAAAATTTGATAAAATGTTTTCTAGAAACATGTTCTACATTGTCTTAAGTTTCTAATGACACCAAAATCATTCAATTTGGTTTAGTACTCTAAAAATTATACTCCAAACATTTTTGGATTGTTCTTATACTAAAACAACATTCCTTGCACAAATTCCATCCAAATATTGAACTTCTTAGAGATTAAATTGAAATCCAATTTCATTAGAAAATTTATAGCCTATGTCTCTAGTTTACACCAAAGAAAAAATAATTCCATTTGGATAGCTACAGAAAAAGTTATCATCAAAATACCAAAGTATGTTTGTGCAGGAAAGTTGACTTTACCGAGGCGAACCTTCATAGAAACATGCACAGAGAACATGTTTTGCCACCTTTTCCAACTTTTTACTTCTCACATTTTACATATAACCTATCTTAAACCTAAACCATCTCTTGTACTTCATTTTCAACTTCATTTCAACCCAAAACCATTCACAAATCAATTCATAATCCATATTTGATCATTAACCAAACAATAAAACATTTATATATACCATTCATCAACACTTCCTACACTTATTCAACTTTATTTTCACTTCTAACTATCACTAATTATGGTTCATCCAACAAAACAAGAAGGGTTAATGCTATACTTACTTGATTTAGCTTCAAATTCTTCAAACTCTTCAAGATCTCCAAAAACCCTAATTTTTTTCCTTCTTTTCTCTCCTTCTCTCCTTCTCTTGTTATTTCCTCTCTTCTTTTCTCTCAGTCACGTGTTTGCTTTTTCAAATGCAAGACTAAAATTTTCCTTTTCCCATTCTACCCTTCCTTTAATGCCTTATAACTTAAGTGATCTTCTAAGAATGCCCCTTATGCATTATTACTTTTAAAATTTAACTTACACCATACTATACTTTAACTTAATTTTAATTTCTCCATTTAATATGTCCAATTTCTCCTTATGTTAGAAAGATCATGGACTCCATTCTAAGAAAATAAAATAAAGCAAAATAATTAAACAAAGAAATAAAGAAAAATTTTGGGGTCCAACATTCCGCCCCCCGCTTTAAAGAATTTTGTCCTTTAGATTCTTACCTAAGTCATTGAAGAGATGCAGATACTTCTCCCTCATGGTTTGCAAAGGCTCCCACGTGGCCTCTTCTACAGAATGGTTTCTCCATAGGACTTGGGCTAGCTGAACTATGTTGTTCTTGAGGACCTTTTCCTTGGTGTCCAAAATCTCAACTGGAGTCTCCTCATAACTCAGATCATCTCTCAATTGAACCTCAGTGGTTTGAATAATGTGGGATGGATCCGATCTATATCTCCTCGGTATGGAAACATTAAACACATCATGTATCTGAGACAATTCTAGTGGCAACGTCAATCTATAAGCTAGCAGTCCAATCCTTTCAAGAATTTCGTAGGGACCCACATATCTCGAGCTTAACTTGCCCTTCTTGCCAAACTTCATTACTCCTTTCCAAGAAGATGTCTTAAGGAAAACTTTCTCACCCACTTAATACTCCATCTCCTTTCGATGTGCATCAGTGTAGCTCTTCATTCTATCCTGAGCTGCCTTAAGTCGTTGCTTAACTATGTTGACCTTATCCACTGTCATTTGAAGTAACTCTGGCCCTATCAATTTTCTTTCTCCTTCTTCATCCCATCATATCAGAGTTCTACATCTCCTTCCATATAGTGCTTCATAAGGAGCCATCTGAATGCTCGAGTGGCACTAATTATTGTAAGCAAATTCGACCAATGGCAAATATTCATCCCAAGCTCCAAGCATTACTGTAAACTATATAATCCTCATCTCTTGTGGGAAAAGTCAGAATTGGAGCACTTGTCAATATATGCTTAAGCTCCTCAAAGGTCTTCTAACATTCGTCACTTCAGATAAACTTCTGATTCTTCCTCAATAACCTAGTCAGTGGAGCAACTATCATGGAGAATCCTTCCACAAACCTCCTATAATAACCTGCCAGGCTTAGAAAACTCCTCACTTTTATCAATGTCTTGGGTGTATGCCACTTCACCACTGCTTCAACCTTCCTCGGATCAATGTGTACCCCATCTTTTGAAATCACATGTCCAAGGAATAGCACCTCATGAAGCCAAAGCTCGCACTTGCTGAACTTAGCATAAAGCTCCTTCTCCCTTTGTGTCTGCAACACTATTCTGAGATGTTCCTCATTCTCCCCTTCACTTTTGGAATGCACCAGAATGTTATCGATAAATACTATGAAAAACTGATCCAGATACTCCCTAAAAATCCTATTCATAAGATCCATAAAAGAAGCTAGAGCATTGGTCAAACCAAATGGCATGACTAGGAACTCTTAATGCCCATAACAATTCCTAAAGGCTGTCTTACTTACATCAGACTCCTTTATTCTGAGCTGATGATAGCCCGACCTGAGATCAATCTTGGAAAAGACCCTTGCTCCTTACAGTTGGTTAAACAGATCATCAATCCGGGGTAGAGGATACTTATTCTTAATAGTCACCTTTTTGAGTCTCTGATAGTCAATACACATCCGCCATGTCCCATCCTTCTTCTTAATAAACAGTACAGGTGCTCCCCATGGCGAAGAAATTGGCCTTATGTACCCCTTCTCTAGCAGTTCCTCTAATTGTTCCTTAAGCTCCTTCAGCTCAGTTGGAGCAATTCTATATAGTGGTATGGAAATAGGTGCGGTACCTAGAATCAGGTCAATGCCAAACTCAATTTCCCTCACTGGTGGCAAACCAGGTAAATCTTCTGGAAACACGTTTGGAAATTCCCTCACAATTGGAAAATCCCCTAACTTCCCTTCATTCACATCTGTGTCCACAATATGCGTCGAGAAGGCTTCACACCCATTTTCCATCATCCTATTAGCTAACAAAGCTGAAATAAGTCTTAGCGTTGGTATTCTCCTGTCTTGTCGGAAAGTCACCTTCTCTCCATTTCCCAGATCAAATTCTACCACCTTGAGGTTTCAATCCAACTTCGCATAATACTTCTCCACGGCATCCATTCCAAGTATGACATCTAAGCGTTTTAGGTCTAGAGGTAGTAAGTCTACTACCAGTCTAGCACCATCAATGAAAAGCTCTTAACTTTTATATACTTGCTTTATTATCACATTCCTCCCTAGAGGAGTACTAACAATTAAGGGACTATCTAATGGCATCAAATCAACATCATGTAATGTCATGCTTGTAGAAACAAACGAATCCATGGAGTTAGAATCAATCAAGCCATATACTTCATAATTAAACAACTGAGCCATACCCATGACAACTTTAGTTGCGACTACAGCTTCCTCTCTAGTCATGGCAAACATCCTTGCCTGTGCCTGACCCCTTGGCCTTCCTAGAGGAATAACCTTGTTTGTAGCTCCAAAATTGCCCACCTCAGTGACTGGCATGGTTTCCACTGTTTCTACTCTCCTTGGGGCTTGAAACTATGGTTCCTCATCTCATGTTACTTGGGGGCAGTCCCTGATCATGTATCCCTTCTACTCACATTGAAAACATGCTCTAAGTAACTTGAAGCACTCTTCTTTGTGAAGTTTCCCACAATGCTCATATTGGGAGTTTGTGTATTTACTCCTCCCCGTCCTTCCAGTGCCTCCCACATTTGAGGCTTGCCTTAAAACTGCCTTTGGCTGCTTGTTCTTGGCTGAGCCACTATTTCCCACTTCACTCTGTGTGTGGTAACTCCTTGTAGTCCTCTCAGGCATTGGAGCACTCATTCCCTTCTTAGAAGACTGCTCCCTGTTCTTCCTCTTCTTGCTTACTTCATTCTTTATATTCTTCAGTTTTTCAACCTAGAGTGTAACATCCACTAGCTGTTAATAGTCACAGAAATTGTGGATTAAGACTTTCTCCTTGATCCCCAAATGAAGACCTCCCTCAAACTTATGGCACTTGTCCTCCTCATTCGCCACAATGTTGGCTGTATATTAGGAAAGTTGGGTGAACTTCGGCTCATACTCACTCACACTTGAGATTCAGAAACTCCCTGGCCTTCTCTTGTATATAAACCCTCGAGAGGTACTTCTTCCTGAACACTTCCACAAAGTCTCTCCACAACAACACCGAAGGCATAACTTGACTGTGGGGCACTGATTCCCACCAATAAAGTGCATCCCCTTGTAGAAAGCTAACTGCATAATCCAGCTTCTCTTCATCGGAGCACTTCATCTGAAGCAGAACTCTCTCGGTCCTCTTCAACCATGCTTCAGCCTCTTCCGGATTTGTAGTACCATTAAAATCTACATCTCCATACTTACGAAGCTTATCATACTGCCCACTCCTCTCTGCTGGAGCTTATACCAGCACTTGAGACCCTTGACCCATGGCATAAGTGAAAGCCTGAGCAAAGGCTTGAAAGAACCACGGATCCATGGTAGGCATAGGAGGAGGAGGCGGTGGCACTTCATCCTACACACTACGTGCCTCAAAATCAAGAGCAAATTGTATCCCCGCATCTTGCGGGACATAGGATTCATCCATGCTCCCTTGGCAAGATCGAAATCGAGTCATAACTCCTCGAGTTCTCTTTCTAGGCGGCATTTTCACTCCTTTAATATAAAACCATTGAAGACCTTTAGTTCATGCAAAACAATTTTCAAAGTATGCAAAACAGTTTAAATCGTATAAAAAATTTCAAATAATGGGAAACAATTTAAAACAATGCAAGTTGTTCATTTAAAACAATGCACTTTAATTTCATGTCTTAAACTAGTCATTTTATGCCTAAGATACTCCTAAACCTAGTGGCTCTGATACCATAAGATGTTGTACCCTGTTTCTGGAGACCAACTATCAGGAAGTCATAAAGCGTGAGGTTTGGGTGTGGTGGAAAAACTTAAAACTTAGGAGCTAAAGCCCTTCAGAAGCAAGGTGGGTTTTCCGCGACAAACTGATGGGAACAACTCCAATAACCCCTTCGGGTGAAGTTTGCCGTGGCGAACAAAATGTTTCGTCGCGGCAAACATATAAGAGAAATCCAATAGACCCTTTCGTGTCAATTACTCCGTGGCGAGCGATTGAACTTTGCCGCAGCCAACCGTGAAAATTTTCTTCGTCGCGGCAAACATATATCTTCACCACGACGAAGTCGCCACAAAAAAGCTAAAAATTTGCTTCGGGTCAATTATGTCGTGGCGAACCTGCAGGATAAACCTAGAAAATGCCAGAACCTCCAACTATACAAATGCAAACTCAAATTCCTTAAACCACATTCATCAATTCAACTAAAAAACAAAATGGATATGAACCTAACCGCAAACAAGTTCTTAAAATCTTAATCTTATTTACAAATCTGGATACTTTGGAAAAACATAAAAAATTATAGACAAATCCAAACATATATTTCATTCATATCAAAAGTAAGAGTTTTACAAAGATTTGATGTCATTTCAAGCCACAATACATCATTTGCTTCATAATCCAAAAATACAAAAGATACTTGAAATGCAGCTAAAGCCTTAAATTCCTAAAACCTAACTTAAAATATAAAAGTTTGTAAATTCGGAGTGATGCCGTAACCCTTAGCTACTTGATCTCCTGCTTTTCACCTGAAGATGGGACAGAAATGGAGGGGATGAGCTTGAAGCTCGCAGTTAACAGTTTATAACTGAAAAATAAGCAAAACCTTTGAAATGTTCATTTGCCAATACAAAGTTCTAATTGAATTCATAAAACGTATCATTATCAAATTCTTAACCAAAATTCACAAACTATAAATCATGTATGCATCAAACTTGTGAACATTTCATAAGCATATAAGCACATCAAAATAGTTTGGGTAGATCCATAAACATGATGAACTACAAATTTCCATATAATGGTCCTGTGTAGTCGTAAACTTGACGTACTATCGCAATCCTACATAGTGGTTTTGCGTAGACGTAAACATGAGGGAGTCTACGAAGGAGCTCCATGCCACTAGTGGGCAGGTGGGAGAAGCCTTTAACTTGGTCAACGTGCATGTGACATACTTGAATGGAGTACACCAAACCCACATAACATGTAGTTCAAGAATTGAAAATAGTTTACCCATATGGTACATTTTGGAAACTTGCTTTTTATGAACATGAGATATTTCGAAAACCATTTCTGAAAACCTGATTTCATAAACTTGTATCTTTTCAAAAAGAATCATTTTTAAAGTCTTTGCTTAAATCATCAACACAATTCTTATATCAAATATATAACAATTTCTCAATCCATTCAAGAAGCAATAAATGTAACATTTACAGTACAATTGAAATCATTAAACTTCCTTGATTCAACAAAAACATTTAGTGGCTTATTTACTTTATTATAAACATGTACCCACCTTGAATCCCTTGCTTAAGAAATTGGCTTAAGGATGTCTTTCCTCTTGCTCCTCTTACCTCTCTTGATCCCCTTCGTGATTTCCTTTAGCAATAGCAAAATCTTAATTCAATAGGAATTCTAATTTGAGAACCCTAAGAGAAATGCATTCACTAAAATGATCTTAGAGTACTTAAACCTATGCATTTCCTAAGCTTTATGAACCAAAACCCTTCCATAAATCCAAACCTTTGGGTCCATTTTTCCATGATCATTACGATCAAGTAAATAATGAAATTTGATGACACTTTCTTCTAGAAAAATGTTTCCCATTGTCTTAATTTTCTAATGACACCAAAATCATTCAATTTGGTTCAGTACTCTAAAAGTTATACTCCAAACATTTTTGGACTGTTCTTATACTAGAACAACATTCTGTGCTCAAATTTCATCCAAAAATTGAAATTCTTAGAGACTAAATTAAAACTTGATTTCATCAGGTAATTTATATCCCTATGTCTCTAGTTTACACAAATAAAAAATCATTCCATTTGGAAAACTACAGAAAAAGTTATCGTCAAAATACCAAAGTATGTTTGTTCAGGAAAGTTGGCTTCGCCGCGGTGAACTTTCATAGAAACATGCAACGAGAACATGTTTTGCCACTTTTCCCAACTTTTTACTTCCCACATTTCACATATAACCCATAGTCAACCTAAACCATCTCTTCTACTTCATTTTCAACTTCATTTCAACACAAAATCATTCACAAACCAATTCATAGTCTATATTGATCATTAACCAAACAATAAAACATTTACATATACCATTCATCAACACTTCCTACACTTATTCAACTTCATTTTCACTTCTAACTATCACTAATTATTGTTCATCCAATAAAACAAGAAGGCTTAATTCTTATACTTACTTGATTTAGCTTCAAATTCTTCAAACTCTTTAAGACCTCCAAAAACCCTAATTTTCTTCCTTGTTTTCTCTCCTTCTCTCCTTCTCTTCGTTATTTTCTCTTTTCTTTTCTCTCATTCACGTGTTTGCTTCTTAAAATGCAAGACTACAATTTTCCTTTTCCCATTCTACCCTTCCTTTAATGCCTTATAACTTTTAGACTTGAGTGATCTTCCAAGAATGCCCCTTATGCATTCTTACTTCTTCAATTTAACTTACACCATACTATACTCTAACTTAATTTTAATTTCTCTATTTAATACTTCTAATTTCTCCTTATGCTAGAAAGATTATGGACTCCATTCTAAAAAAATAAAATAAAGCAAAATAATTAAACAAATAAATAAAGACAAACTTTGGGGTCTAATAGGTTACCACAAGTTAAGAATAAAGGAGTCTTATGTGTCAAAGACTGCTTTTAGAACGCGATATAGGCATTTTGAGTTCTTACTTATGTCCTTTGGTTTAACGAATTCCCTTGCAGACTTCATGGACTTAATGAATAGAGTCTTCAAGCCTTTCTTTGATAGATTTATCATAGTCTTTAATGAATAGGTGACAAGGAGCATGAAGAACATTTAATGATTGCCTTGGAGACACTGAGGAAGAAAGAGTTGTATGAAAAATTCGATAAATGTGAATTTTGGCTAAGAGAAGTAGTGTTTCTTAGAAATGTAATTTCATAACAAGGAGTACATGTGGAACAAAAGAAAATAAAATCTGTAGTTAAATGGGAAGCACCTAAGAATATAGTAGAAGTGAGGACTTTCTTGGATTTAGCTGGTTATTACAGAAGATTTGTAGAGGGCTTTTCCATGATAATGGCCCCACTTGACAATTGACAAGGAAGAATTAGAAGTTTGTGTGGACAGAAGAATGCCACAAAAGCTTTGACAAATTGAAGAATAGGCTCACAATTGCACCAATTTTGACCTTGCCTTCTGGTAGTGATGGGTATATAGTATATAGTGATGCCTCAAAGAAGGGATTGGGGTGTGTGTTGATGCAAGGAGATAAGGTGATTGCCTATGCTTCTAGGCAATTCAAACCTTATGAGATGAATTATCCTACACATAACTTGGAGTTGGCTGCCATAATTTTTGCATTGAAAATATGGAAACATTACTTATATAGAGTCATTACCTAGGTATTTACAGACCACAAGAGTCTTAAGTATTTGATGAGCCAAAAAGAGTTAAATCTAAGGTAAAGATGGTAGTTGGAACTACTGAAAGATTGTGACTTGATGATAGATTACCACTCGGGGAAAGCTAATGTAGTAGCGGATGCATTGAGTAGAAAATCTCACAACAAGAAAAATTAGTTTCAGCAACTATTATTAATGGTTGATAAAAATAAGAAAATGGTCGTTAAAAGTTGTAGCGACCAAAATCGGGTTGGTCGCAGGTGGTTACTACAGGGTTGTTACTAAAAGTGCTCAGTGACGAGTTATTACGTTGGTCGTTAAAAATGCACTATTA
>JAOSBP010181615.1:0-14646 GCA_027563825.1 Erythroxylum mucronatum
GGATCCGAATTTAGGCACAGATTATGTTGCAGAAGAAGTGGAGTTGGTGTTAAAACTTGGTCTAGTGTGCTCCCATTTAGAACCTGAAGCTAGGCCAAGTATGCGCCAAGTAGTGCAAATCCTGGAAGGGGATAATCCTCTGCCTGAAATTTCATCATTTGCCATTTCTGCCAGTGGCGTCATGTTAAGTAATCGTCAAGGGTTTTCTGATCTTGTCTTGTCCTATCCATCTTCTGTGAATAAGGCATTCTCGAGCACATCTTCCATTGCAGACTCCAAACTTTCAGGAGGTAGATGATATCCAATTTCTTTCTACCTTAATAACTCGGTCTATTTTCTATCTAACTACATAGTCAATTTTTGGTAATATTAACGATCATCTCTACTTTCCCATATTCTTATATTACTCGTAGCTTTGATCATATGTAAAGCAATCTCTATTGGTGATATGGCACTCATGTTGTGGTGTAACATGTAATTCGCAAACACTTTCCTACAGAGTCAACAAAGAAAGGGGCAGAGTCAATCATCGAGACCTAACTTAACCATTGCCAGCAAACCAAGATCGACCAACAATCAATATGCCTAACAAATTTTCTTCAGGTTTTCAATCTAGCCCAAGAGTCCAACACTAAATAATAGTGAAAATACACAAAATGGACAGGATCTATTAAATAATGGCCCAATTTGTCAAATCATATTCATGATGTCTTCGTTGGAATGCAAACTATAGCTACGACTTATTTCACATAATCACAATTTTTCCCTTGAATCCTTGGTTTCACCTTCTATTAGTTGTTGTTTATTTTTGTTTCTTAATTTTAGTTTCTATATTTTTAGACAAAATAAAATTTTATTTAATTATTAATATTGTTACACTTTACTATAAATAATTATATAAGGAAAATCTAGTAAATTAATATTTATTTATTGATATATTAAATTTTAAAACCAATTTAAATAGTTATAAATAAACATTTGATACTTTAGGACTTTTAATTTAAGAAATAGTTATTTTTAATATCATCGTATAGTGTTATGATATTAGATACTTAAATAATTGGCTTAGTACAAATGGGATATTGTTAGTTTATATCCTACAGGAAATCAACTTATTATAGTTTAATAACGTAATTATTTAAAGGCATTATTTATCTTATACATATTAGATGTATATGATAAATTTTATAGGATAAATGTACAATGTAAATAAATGCAAACATAATTATAAGATTCATATTATATTTATATATTATTCCTAAATTATTCTTAGTCATTGTATGTTAAGATTAAACATTGATAGAATGTTAAAAGATCCGAACACGTTGTGTTTAATTTTTATAAAAGTAGTTGATCTCATAAAGTATGAAGATACTTAAACAAACATGTGAATCATTTCTAAAGAACAAGTTTACTGAATTGGTCCCATATGAAAATTCATTTATAATATTATTTGTATATCTATAAAAATTCTTATTGCAATAACTCTATAAGTGATCATTTGATTTGAGATATCCAAAGTTTCTTTTATAGAGACTACTATATTTTAATACTACTTATGACATATTCTATTCAAGGATAACTCAATTAGTAGTTATTAGATACATGAACATAGCCGAGTGATCAATATAAAATTCATTATCCTAAAGTAATTAGGGAGAATATTTTGCTGCTCTAGATTAATATTGATTTGAAAAATCCTTGCAATAGATGGAATGACGCTTCAAAAATAATTTTCAAATATCATTAATAGAGTCAATTACTAATGGTGGAGAGCTAATATGATTGGACTCAAATATATTAGACATTATTTTCACGCTCTATTAATTAGAGCATTTATATGATAAAAAATTGAATTATGCGAGAAAATCACACACGAAAAGATTAGTCAAAAATACTTTAACATTTCTAAATATTTGGGTTGTCATAATATTTTGTTAAATGTCAATCTTGATCTATGGATATAAATTATTTAATTAAAGAATTAAAGATAAATTAAAGATATTTAATTTATCTAATACTAAGTATGATTTAAGATTATGATTTATATTCATTGCAAACAAACTTAGGAACTTAATGAGTCATACACAAAAAACATTGAAGAGAAAAAAAGATATTTTAATCAAATTGGAATTGATTATAAAGTTTGAAAAACGTTATAATTAAATATAAGATATTTAATAAATAAATATTAATATGAGATATTAAATGTTATTTAGGACTATTGGTAATTAATTGGAATTATAATTCTAATTAAATTTTAATACAACTATAATTTTATTTTAATTAAATTACTAAAATGTTCCAAACTTATTATAAATAAGTTTAAGCTCCAAGGAAGCTAACATTTCTTGCCTAAGTTTTTGTACAATAGTGGTATATTTCTCTCAACATATTTTGTGAATACCGTTAAAAGTCAGATTCATACAAATACAATTGTTAAGTTAACTAATTTCAGAAATAATTCAAGGGAAACGATAAAAAAATAACCGAGCTTCGTAATAAAGTATGAATCATAATTCATGTTTTATTATATTTTTATGCTAATCATGTTATATAATTTAAATGATCATGTCTTTCGGTGAAATCAAATAAAAAAGTTCTACTCTTATTCCATCATGTGTAAGAGTAGCTCTCGTCTCGATTTCCTAACAGTGTTAACAAAGTCGACTTTATTTCTATAGATTACTTAAAAATTGTTTGATTGTTATTAAAAAATTTTGAAATTGACATAAGAACTTTAATCTAAGATTGGATTATATTCAAATTATTTTGAAAAAGTTTCATATTAATACCTTACAAACCCTAAAATCAAATTTGGATATGACTATTTCAATTTGAAAAGTTCAAATCATAGAAACCTAAAATTTAAAATTCTGGAATTTTAACAAAACTCAAAACCCCTAGAGCTAGACCTAATTAATTAAAAAAATAATATCCGAGGTTCCCTTATTTAATTATTAATATCGTTAATAATTAATTAATTAATTAAAGAAAATTTTGTAAACTAATATTTATTTATTGATATGTATTAGTTTAAAAAAACTAAATATTTTAAATTTTAAATATGTTTATCAAATAATTATTATACCTAAAATTTAATTTTAAATTTAATAATAATTTTTAATTTAAAAAATAATATTTAAAATTTCATTAAAAACATTTTATAATATTGCAATATACATCAAGGATTTTTTTTCTAAATTTTTAATTATTTAATACAAAATTGTTGTATAATTAATTATAAATAAAATGTGTATCTGAGAGGACAATGAACAATACAGCAACGAAATCACAATATCACTAAAAATGTGAGGAAACATCAGCTACGATATGCTGCAGTAATATCACCAAAGTGTTTGCCATTAGTAGAGTTTGGTAATATGGTTTTTTCTTTTGGATAAATGAAGCGAATTTTTTAATATAACTTTACTCATTTGTCAAATTGTGTTAATTATTTAAATTACGAAAATAGATTACAAGATTAAAAACTCTAGATAATAATTTTTATTTTTTCATATTGCTTTTCTTTATTTTTAATAGTGATTTATATTAAAATAATTTAGCATAAATTGAGTGAAAATTTTAAATAATAACATTATTATTTAAAAAATCAATAAAATTATAAAAGGAACTTGTACAGTTGTGTGTTGGGTCTGAAAATATAGCAGTATTCTATAACTCTTAGAAAGAGACCGATATGTGGTGGGTCTGAAAATATAGCAGTATTCCATAGACCGATAATCAGATGCTAATGGGTTTATAGAAAAAAAAAAGGCAAGGAGACGGTACTATAGTTTTGAATTTCATTTCGTACCAGTTGATACCGGACAGTACGTACTGTACTAGTCAGAAAACGAAACGAAATAAAAGTTTTATGTACTAGGTTTAAATATCAGTCAGTACCAACTTATTACGTTTGATACTGACCAGTATTTATAATATTAGCCGGTACCAGAAATTTTGAAAAATATAAGGACTTTTTAGTGTAATTTTCAACAAAATTCTAAAATTTTACCCTCCTGGCCACTCCCTCTTTCTTTTTTTCAAAGTTTTTTAATTAGTTATTTAGTTCAACTTTTATTGTGATTTTTTAATTTTTATTTTTAAAATAAAATAAATATTTTATTACTAATAATAATTATACATTAAATAAAACTTAAAAATAAATTATTTTAATTTATTTTATTTTAATCTTTTATATACTATTTATTAATAACATATTAATAAAAATATTTTATTTTTAAAATAAATAATTTAAAAATTATCATTTATAAACTAATATTTATTTATTGATATTTTAAATTATTAAATCAAATTTTATTTGAAATTGATATATTTTAAAAAATTAAATTTCATTATATTTATTAGTAATTATTAAATTAATTTTATAAATTAAATTAAGATATTTATAATCTTAGTAATAATTAATTTTAATTAATTAAATGTAATATATTTAATTGATAGTAAATTAAATAATATATGTTTTTGTTTTATATTTCAATTCTACTTAGTTGTTTTCTTATCACAAACTCCTGTTGTAAATTATAATAATTTGAGAGTTAAGGATATTTATTATTTTTTTATTGGATGTTTTGATGTAATTATTATTTATTATATATCGAAAATTGAAATTGTAATATTTTAAATACTTTGCATTGTTCTTAATTTTATGTTTGTATGATGATGATTGTCTTTTTTCATATAAATTATGGTTATTATTTATATATGAAATATCAAAATTATGGTTATTTCATATTAATTGTGAATATTATTTATTATTATAATTTTTGAAGATATGATTAAAAGTATACAGTACAACTGCACAATATGACAATAGATTATTTTGCAATTTTTAAAAAATTCAGGAACTATTTCATAAATTTTAAAAATTACCCGAAATAGTATCTAGTATTGATCAATACTAGTACACCAAATCTAATACGGTATTCGCAACATTTAATTGTACACAAAGCTCCATATCTGTTATGTCTTGGAATTGATAACTAATGAAAAAAAGAGCATACACCGATAACAAGGAAGGAAACAGAGCAAGCCCAGAGACAAGTTTCTAAACAAACAACTGCAATATTTATTTCATTAAACGTAGCCAATTATATAAGCTCAAAACAGTAAAACTCTTCATGAATAATCTTAACAAACTACAAGTCTTTGATTTAACGTGGACTAAATTCGACAACCATAACAAATTCCTAAATACCAGGTCTTCCATTATTTGCAAAAATATCTTAACACTCTCCTTTAAACTGATGTCTGCAGAAATCAGTTTACATAAAGGGACTACTATCTTTTTGAATGTCTCTTTTAAACCACATCTTCTGAGGAACACATTCCAAGCATGTTTCGAAGCTTCACGAATACAGCAGGCTTGAGAGGCTTCGTCAATATATCAGCATATTGAGCTTCACTCTTACAGAACACTAATTCAATAACACCATCCTGACTCAATTCACGCAAAAAATGAAATTTTACGTCAATGTGTTTGCTCCTTCCGTGTAGAACTGGATTTTGGAAAGCTTTATTGTTTACATATTGTCACAATAAATTACTGTTGGGTCTTCTTGCTGCTTGTGTATAACTTCAAGTAATCTTCTCAACCAAATAGCTTGGGCAACAAACTCAGCTTCAGTTGTTGATAACGTCACAATCTGCTGTTTTTTAGATGACCATGTGACAGCCCCAGAACTCAACATAAACACAGAACCGGACGTGCTTTTCCTATCATCTGGGTCTCCGACGTAATCACTATCTGTAAAACCGATCAGCCTTGAATCTCCATTAGTCTTATACAAAATTCCAAAACTTGGTGTACCTTTCAAATAACGCAAAATCCTCTTTGCTGCTGAGAGATGAGATTCTGTCAAATTCTCAATAAATCTGCTGATTAAACCAACTGAATGCATAATGTCTGGCCTTGTAGACGTCAAATACATGAGACTTCCGACAATTTGCTTGAAAAGAGTAGCATTTACCCTTCTCCCTCCTTCATTCTTTCGGAGCTTCAAACCTGGTTCCAGTGGAGTTGAGACTGAGTTACAGTCCTTCATTTTAAACCTGTCAAGAATCTCCATAGTGTATTTCTTTTGTGAAATGAAAGTACCAGCAGATGATTGCATCACTTCTATGCCAAGAAAATAATGCATTAACCCCAAATCAGTCATATCAAACTCATTCAACATGGATTTTTTAAAATCATCAATCATGGATCCATCATTACTAACATAGATAAGGTCATCAACATATAAACACAATCAAAAACTTCTTTGCATCTCCAAATTTTGTATAAAGTGTGTTCATAAGGACACTTGAGAAATCCTTCTTTACCAAAGTAAGCATCTATGCGACTGTACCAAGCTCGTGGTGCTTATTTCAGTCCGTATAAAACTTTCTTTAGCTTATATACCTGATTCTCATGACCTTGTTTTACATATCCAGGAGGTTGATCGACGTACACCTCTTCCTCCAATTCACCATGCAAAAATGCCGATTTCACATCTAATTGATAGATTGGCCATGAATTTGCAGTAGCAATAGATAACACCACACGTATCGTATCAAGTTGCACAATTGGTGCAAATACTTCTTTATAGTCCACCCCAAATTCTTGTTTATACCTTTTTGCAACGAGTCGCGCCTTGTACTTATCAACTTTGCCATCCTTTTTCAATTTCGTTTTATAAACCCATTTGACACCGATGGATTTTTGTCCTGATGGAAGATTAGAGAGCTCCCAAGTGTTGTTTTTCTGTATTGACTTGATCTCTTCATCCATAGCGTTCTGCCACTTTGTATCTTTAACAGCTTCTTGAAATGTGATTGGGTCACAATCTGAAAACAAAGCAAAATGAGCAATTGGATCATCATCAGATAAATCATCTCCACTTACATAATCCATCATCCAAACTGGTTGCTTTCTTTGACGAGGTTGTTCTTCAGATGAATGAGTCATTGTCAAATCTCCACCAGAAACCTGAATCTGTTGTTGCATTCCAGGTTCTGTAATAGATGGTTGTGTCTCTGCAGAATTGCTTTTATCATCACCATCAAAATCTACAAGAATTTGTTGTTGCTGTGGACCTGTCTCAATCCAATGCCATGCGCTTTCTTCATCAAAAACTACATCTCGACTAATGATGATTTGCTTAGTCATAGGATTGAACAATTTGTAGGCTTTAGATTGCTCACTGACTCCTACGAAAACACATTTTTCACCTTTGTCATCTAATTTCTTCCTCTTCTCATCTGGTATATGTGCAAATGCGATACCACTGATAACTAATGAAAAACAGAGCATACACCGATAACAAAGAAGGAAACAGAGCAAGCCTAGAGATAAGTTTCTAAACAAACAACTGCAATATTCATTTCATTAAACGTAGCCAATTATATAGGCTCATAACAGTACAACTCTTCCTGAATAATCTCAACAAACTGCACGTCTTTGATTTAACGTGGACTAAATTCAACAACTATAACAAATTCCTAAATACCAGGTCTTCCATTATTTATAAAAATATCTTAACAGGAATATGCCCATTTCATCACTTATACTAATGACAGAGGTCTGTTGCAACTTCGAATTCTAAGCAAAACGTGTTCATCTTCTCTCATATTGAGTGATCAAAACGACTTTATTATAGTATCGATATGATCGAATTTTGAATTGTTTAAAAATGATTGACTTAAATTCAAGTAGAAAAGATCGAGTAGGGCCAACCTAACCCACTATTAAGTATGACAGTCTGACTTGACCTCACCATAGGAATATGCAGAGTTCTAGTCTAAGTATGATCTTGAGTAGACCTCCTAAAATGATATTATTTGGATAAGCTTTCCAAAACAACATTGTTATTGTCTTCAGTTTCTTTAAACTTAATACTAAAAATAACTTCATTTTAGGTGACAACATATTTAGTTTCTTTAAATTTAAGACCAAAATAATGTTGCTTTAGGAAATTTACTCAAAACATCATTGTTTATGTGGACAGCTGGGTCATTTATTTTTTTTGGACCAGACTTCAAACTAGCCTCTTAATTCCGAATCTAACCTAAAATTCAATTAAATCAAACTCCACCCGGTGACTTCGAATCAAACCCTATTTCCATGTCTATCTATTGACAAGAAGTTAAAAGGAGATGAGGTGATACCAACAATTGATTTATTTTTCAAATGTTTACTTATTTTTTAAGGCAGAAGTAAAATAAATCGTTTGATGCCTAATTTGTTGCACAATTACAAGATAAGTGTTAAACCTTTAAGTCTAAATTGTGGAATCAAACAACTGTTGGCGAGTCTTGGTTGATGTTTGATACTAGGGTTGATGGAATAAGGACTAGGGTTAATGGAATAAGGCAAAGACTTGCAACTAGGCAAGGAAAGGTGGCTATCATTGATGATAACTTAAGAGTAGGTGAGCATTGACATGCATTGGTGCGCATTAGAAAAATCTTTGACAAGATGTAAGATTTGGATGCGAGAACAAAAGATGGTGGTGAAACTAATTCATGCTAAGATTGACTGTGCAATAAGGCACTTAACTTCGATAAGGAGCTCGAAAGGTATATAAACACGTGAGGTTTAGTATACAATAACTCAGAGTTTACTAACTTAGTTTATGGATAGGCCCGGTCCTGGGCAAATATAAGAAGGACACTTGCTTAGGGCCTACCCTCATGAAAGGGAAAAAAAGACCCACCCTTGACCTTCAGAAAAAGTAAAAAGTCAATGTATCCATTGCATAAGGCTCCTTGCTTTGCAGGGATCTGGGGAGGGTTGTTATATACGCAGTCTTGACCCTCATAAAGGGTAAAATAGGGCAAAATTAATGGTTGTCAGTGGAAGAGACTCTTAACATGTAATTTCTTTCATGTTTTAATAAGAGTGTTGTTTTAAACTTCCAAATTTTTATATTTTTTATTCTTTATACGAGTTTTAACATTAACGTTTTATGCTTTTTTTTTGAAGAAAAACAAAATCATCAAGGACAAAGAAAGGCTAAAAATCTAACCCAAGTCGACAGGCTTGCCCCATACACCCAGATCCTACGAGCCTTTCCCTATCAGCAACATTACAGAAAGACTGATCTAACGATAAAATAGAATATAAGAAAGAAGGACTAGCGTCCCAGTTGTGATAGTTTGCATGTAATAAGGCCACCCTTACTAATGAATGAGTCGCCTTATTAGCAATCCTATGCGTCCATTGAAAGGACAAGTGAGAGAATTGTTGCTTAAGCGTTTGATAATCAAACGCCAAGATTCCGATCTCTGAAAAACATACCGAAGAAGTTTGAATGGCTTGAATTGCCAGCAAGCAATCCGATTCCAAAATGACCTTGTCAAATTATTTGGCTTTTAACCACGATAGTGCTTCCCGTATCGACATTAATTTCGCTATGACTGAATCAAACAAAGATGGGTAATGCCCGGAAAGAGCAGTTATAAACCTACCCCTTGCATCCCGAAGTACAGTGGCAAAACCCGTCGCGTTCTGGTCCTTAAAAATAGACGCATCCACATTACATTTTATAAAATCTTCCTTTGGCGGACTCCAACTTGAAATGCTAGAGCAGGAAGCATTCTCGGGTTCTCTCAAAACACCTTCGAGTCTCCTGCCAGTCCTGCATAAAGCTATCAGCTAAAAGAACAATCATCCTGGAAGGAACTATCTTACCTTG
Source organism: Erythroxylum mucronatum (assembly GCA_027563825.1). NCBI lineage: Eukaryota > Viridiplantae > Streptophyta > Magnoliopsida > Malpighiales > Erythroxylaceae > Erythroxylum > Erythroxylum mucronatum. The sequence goes on from JAOSBP010181615.1 coordinate 9,699, forward strand.
CCAAACTCGGAGGTTGCGGTGATACCAAATGCTCCATACTATTGATAAAACTCGTTTTAATAAAGATTCTGGCATGTTGTCTAAAATGTGGTCCAGCATAACATCGACCCCCATATTCTGAATATTAACATTCGCTATAGACCAACATTCCTTTGTCGTAGGACACTCAAAAAGCACGTGGGTCATGTCTTAATCGTTTCCACAGACGTCACACTCAGGAGAAAGCATAATGCCCTTCCTCCTTAAACGATCTTTACATGGGATAAACTCCCGGCAACAACGCCATGTAAAATCTTTTATTTTTGGAGGGATGGGCAAATTCCACAACCTATTCCATGGTTTTTCCACAGCGAAAGTAGTATTATCGGCGAACAATCTGAGAGCCAATTGGTAGCCTGACTTAACCGAATACGACCCATCCCTATTATAATGCCTAATCAAATGATCAGGGGGTTTTGTCATCGAAATGGGGATTCTGAAAACCCGTCTGACATCATAAGGCGTAAACAAACCTTCAAGCAGCTGGACGTCCCACCCCGTACCTGACTCATTAAAAAGTTCCCGCACTTTCATGTTACCCAAATCTTGGATTGGGGGGGAAGAAAGGAAAAAATTACCATCCTCATTTATCCATGGATCCTTGAAGACATTAATCAAAGCCCCATCACCCACCCTCCACCGAACCCCATGACGCAAAATGTCTTGTGCGGCAATAATGCTCTTCCAAATGAAGCTCGCATTGGCCCTATCCTTCGCTTCCAGAAAATTGCTATTAGGAAAGTATCTCGCTTTAAAAATTCTACGCGGAAGCGAATCTGGATAAGCGATAAATCTCCAGGCCTGTTTGCATATCATGGCTAGATTGAAGCAATGGAGGTATTGAAATCCCATACCCCCATATTTTTTTGGTACGCAGAGTCGTTCCCAACTTGCCCAGTGTATAGTCCTCCTGTTTGTAAGATCCCACATCGGTTGAGAAGGAGAATGAAGCACCCCTTATAAGGGTGTGGATACATTCTCCTTGCAAACGCGTTTTTCATGCTCTAATGCACCGGATCCCATCAAAACTCTGAAGTTAAACGTGCTAGGGCCAGAGCAATACCAGGATGGGTGACCTCCTGGGAAGTCCTGTGGAAAAACAAAACCGTGCGGGCGTGAGGCCGTAAAGGCCGAGGCCCAAAGCGAACAATATCTGCAAGCGGGTGGGCGCCAGACCCGAGAGGCCGAGGCCCTTTAGAGGACGCGAGGCCCGAGAGGCCGAGGTCCTATGGATGCGAGGTTCGAGAGGTCGAGGTCCTACAGATTGGTATCAGAGATAGGACCCGGGCCGTTGTGCCAGCGAGGACGCTGGGCCCCCTAAGGAGGGTGGATTGTAAGATCCCACATCGGTTGGGAAGGAGAACGAAGCACCCCTTATAAGGGTGTGGATACCTTCCCCTTGCAAACGCGTTTTCCATACCCTAACGCACCAGATCCCATCAAAACTCCGAAGTTAAACGTGCTAAGGCCAGAGCAGTACCAGGATGGGTGACCTCTTGGGAAGTCCTATGGGAAAACAAAACCGTGCGGGCGTGAGGTCGTAGAGACCGAGGCCCAAAGTGGACAATTTTTGCAAGCGGGTGGGCGCAAGGCTTGAGAGGCCGAGGCTCTTTGGAGGACGCGAGGCCCGAGAGGCCGAGGTCCTACAGATAACTTCATCTTATACTTCCCAACTTTTCCATTCCTTTCCATAACATCTCTTCTAAATACTAAACACTCCAAGCTCAACAATCATTCATTCAAATGGAGGAATACACATGTAAACACCTCGCTCACATACTTTTGGGCCAACAGTTCAAGTGAGTTATTCTCTCGCACTGGTAAGAAATGGGCCAATTTAGTCAACCGGTCCACTATGACCCAGATCGCATCATGTTGCCTCGGAGTCTTAAGCAATCCCATGATGAAGTCCATAGTGATCCGTTCCCATTTCCACTCCGGAATGGGCAACGAATACAATTTCCCTACTGGAATTTCCCTACTGGAGCCTAGTGCTCCGCTTTCACCTGCTGACATGTTATACATTTAGACACATACTTCGCCACTTGTTTCTTCATTCCGAGCCACCAGAAATGCTGCTTCAACGTGTTACACATCTTGGTAGCACCAGGATGCATAGCATAGGCGGCCATATGAGCTTCCTCAAGTATCTCCTTCCTCAGATCATCTACATTAGGCACACACAACCTTTGCTTCAACCACAGTGTCTCATCTCTTAATTCAAACTCAGAATCTGGATTTGCCTTCACTTTCTCTATAAGCTTCACCATATCAGGGTCTTTACCCTGAACTTTCCTGATTCTGTCATGCAGCATTGGTCTCAACTTCAAAGTAGCAATCAAAGTCCTGTCTTGCTCCAAATTCAATTCCACATTCAAAGCTCTCAATGAAATCAAATTGGGTAACCTCGATAACTGAATCTGAGCCATACTAATATTAGACTTTTTGCTCAAAGTGTCTGCTACCACATTAGCCTTCCCTGGGTGGTACTCAATAGTACAATCATAGTCCTTTAATAACTCTATCCATCTCCTCTGCCTCAAATTCAACTCCCTTTGACTCAGCAAATATCTCAAACTCTTATGATCGGTGAATATTTGAAAAGTCTCCCCATATAAATAATGTCGCCAAATCTTTAGAGCAAAGACCATTATAGCTAGCTTTAAATCATGAACTGGATAGTTAATCTCGTGAGGCCTTAATTGCCTCGATGCATAGGCGATCACCTTGCCCTGCTGCATCAATACACATCCCAAACCTTGATGCGAAGCATCACTGTACACCACATATCCTCCGATCCCTGATGGAATAGTCAACACCGGTGCCGTAGTCAACCGATGTTTCAGCTCTTCAAAGCTCTTCTAACACTCCTCATTCCATCTAAACGCTACATTCTTCCTTAGAAGTTTTGTCAGGGGGCCGAGATCAGCGAAAACCCCTCGACAAACCTCCGGTAATAACCAGCTAATCCTAGGAAGCTTCGGATCTCTGACACATTTCTCGAAGCTTCCCAATTCATCACTGCCTCTATCTTCTTTGCATCTACTTGTATGCCATCTTCAGTCACTATATGTCCTAAAAACACAACTTGATTCAGCCAAAATTCACACTTACTGAATTTGGCATACAATTGTTTCTCTCTCATGATCTGTAAGATGACTCTCAGATGCTCAGCATGCTCCTTTCTATTCTTCGAATACACCAAGATGTCATCAATAAAAATAATCACAAATCGATCGAGGTAGGGCTGAAACACCATATTCATCAAGGCCATAAATGTTGTCGGGGCATTACTTAACCCAAACCACATCACTAAGAACTCGAAGTGCCTATACCGACTCCTGAATGCCCTCTCAGGTACATCAGTCTCAGCTATCTTCAACTGATAATATCCTGACATCAAGTCCAGCTTAGTAAACACTTGAGCTCCCTGTAACTAATCAAGCAAATCGTCAATTCTAGGCAACGGATACTTATTCTTCACTATCACCCGATTTAGTTGCCTATAGTCGATGCATAATCGCAAAGTCCCATCCTTATTCCTCACAAATAACACTGGAGCTCCCTAAGGTGAAACACTGGGCCTTATAAAGCCCTTTTCCAATAACCCCTGAAGTTGAGTCTTCAACTCCTTCAGTTCCACAGGTGCCATCTTATATAGAGGAATGGATATAGGCGCAGCACCTGGAACTAGATCTATTGTGAACTATGTTTCCCGATCTGGTGGTGAACCATGCAACTCTTCGGGAAACACATCCAAGAACTCCCTAGCCACTGGGATGTCTTGTACACTCTACTCAGCTCTAGTATCAATGATGTGGGCTAGATAAGCCTCACATCCTCCTTGCATCAACCTCAATGCACTCATGAAAGAGATCATCATAGCTGACACTGCTTGACTAACTCCTCTGAACACTGCCCTCGGCTGACCAGGAGATTCCAGAACTACCTCCTTGGTGTAACAATTCATGACGGCCCTATGGACAGTGAGCCAATCCATACCTAGAATCACATCTATCTCTCTCAATTGCAATATTATCAAGTCAGCCTCTAATATTGCTTGATTAATCCTTTTTAAACATCCCTTGCACACCTCTCCTATAACTGTAGTACAACCTATCAGCATACTCACCTCTAATCCAAGCTGTAGGGACTCCCTATCACAATACAGTCTACATGCCAAATGCGATGCGATAAAGGAGTGTGTGGATCTTGGATCTAGCAGTGCAAAAGCTTCAAAATCATAAATGAGAAGCGCACCTGCTACCATATCAGGTGAGTCTGAGGTCGGTTGCCCCGCCCCTCAGTCCTCATGGAAGAACTTCCAGCTCTTCCTGTGAATCTACCTTGGCCTCTTTGTCAAGGTCCACCCCCTCTACTATGCTGAACTGTCGTATTACTTCTTGTTTGACAGCTGACAGCAGACTGTGCTCCCAAAGTAGCCAGGCAATCTCTGATTTGGTGGTCCATCGAGCCGCATTTGAGGCAGGCTCCAGTCAATCTCCAGCACTCGCCACTATGTCTCTTCTCACAATACTCACAAACTGGAAGTTGATTCTGTCCTGTCGCTCTTCCACTACCAATCTGTGTAAACCTGCCCCTCTGTCCAAACCCTGATTACCTGGATCCACCTGATGATCTAAATGATCTACTTTGGCACTTACTATAGCTCTTGTCAGAACTGCCCTGACTCTTACTAAGCCTCTTTCCTTTGGACTCTTGCTGTTGGGTCCCGAAAATTTTTCTTTTCTTTTATTTATTTATTTATTTATTTTCTCTTTTGTTTACCTTTTAATTCTTTCTTTTAAATTGTTTTAATATTATTAAAAATGAGCCTTATTTATTTTAGTAGTATTAAAAAGTGGAATTAGAAATTTGAATTAGACTAAGTGTTAGATTATTAGCTTTG
>JAOSBP010181683.1:0-14641 GCA_027563825.1 Erythroxylum mucronatum
TACCTCCTCTCCGGCCCTCGACCCGCAGCCGTCCTCGAACACGCGGCCACGGAATCCGGGTACCCTCAGGGCTTCCTCGACCGCGCGACCTGGGCGTTCGAGCTGATGCTCAGCATGAGAGGGACGGGGTTCACCTGGACCACCGCCGATGTAAGGCATACGAGGAAGACTTGGTTGCCAACGTTGAGGAATAGAGTGCATTCGATAATCTTTCATGTCGGGCCGATGCTCGTCGGGTGCTGGGCGGGGATCAGAGGGGTTTACTCTGGGTATATCGCTCCAGGAGAAGGAGAGGTTGGGTAAGGGGGGAGACCGTTCGATGAGCTCGTGCCGGTGCACTTGCAGTTCATCCTCGTGGGGCTATTGGGGGCGTTCCTCATGGCGGCGTTTTCGTTGGCGCACTCGGTCTTCACGATAGTTTGTGCAGGGATCGCGGCGCCGGGGCCGTTGGCGTTCATCCCTGCGCTGTACACGACGAGGATCTGGGAGGTGACGAGTTTGAGGATGTTTTGGAGTCATGGGTGGCACAGGCTTTTCGCACGGCTGTTTTTGGTTTGGGGGACTTGGCCTGGAGAGTGGGTTGAGAGGAGGTTGACTGGGAAAGGGGTGGATGAGCCGGCGGATGTGGGGAAGGTGATTGGGGCGTTTGTTAGTTCGGCGTTTGTGCATTCTTTTGCCGTGAGGGGAACTTTGGGAGGGAGTTGGAGGTGGGCGAGTGGGGAGGCTTGGTTTTTCTTGTTGAATGGGCTTGGGATCGTCGCTGAGGAAGGGACCAGGAGATTCGTGCTTGGGAAGAGGAGGGAGAAGGGGAAGGGACTTACGATGTGGTATGATAGTTATATTGGAAGGGTGTACTGGATTGTAGTGCTGATTTGTACTGGAAGATTTTTCGCCAGGGGCTGGACCAAAGCTGGACTGGTTAGGGAAATGGCGTTCCTTTGATATGAAGTATATGGGCAGGCTCTTCGAGGTGTTGATATAAACTTTACTCCCAGAATTCAATGAAGTCTTTGCGGATCGAAGGCTATACTTGCCATCCCGCTTAGTAGTAGTCATAAATACAGGATTCAGTGGCATGCAACCCAGGTGTGATCTGCAACGAGCGTACGCGTAATAATTCAACAAATTGGTAAAGTGAAATTCAATGCGCACCGATTATTCTCTGACGCCTGAACTTTTGTACATGGCATAAGAGAGACAAATTGGATTATCATTGATCATTTCGTGCTATGGGTTCCGCAACATGAACGTTTCATAATCGAGAGATATATGCCCATTTTTGATATTACTGCTGCTGCAGGCTTAGTTCAACTGGTCCGGAGGATGCATCAATATGTTTGTCGATATGTTTATGGCTTGTTATGCGCTCCTGATGACGATCTAGTACGTGATGATTTGGCAACGAGACGGGGTCTTCAGTCGAAATCAAGAGAAGGATTCGTATGGTGATATGCGGGCATAGATGGATTGGGAAATGAGTAAAAGTATTTCATCCAAATCCACAGGCTTTTGGAGGCAATGGAAACCTTCGTACGAATCGGTCGACAATGTTGTTCGTCAGGGTTGTGTTTTCGTAAGCCATTAAACACGGAATTTTCCAGCGTCGGTGCGATTCCACGCGAAGCAGATGTACGCTTAGTGCTTGTTCTACAAGTTTGCGTATGTAGATGTTATGCCAATTTAAGATTAGACATCTTCAAATAGTTAGCTTGATTTAAGGAGTCACCGTCTTCAGCCTATGAGAACGTTCGCCAACGTCCACAGATCTTTCGCGCAATATTTGTAAGAGGCACGTACGGCTTAGCGCCGCATCTTGATGACAGTCTCAAGATCGAGACTCTCTCGTCCAACCAATTTTCCATTAACCAGCTTGACGCTTAACCTTAGTTCTGTGCCACAGCCTAATTGTTGGGAGCTGCGAGTGACAAAGTAAGACGTTCCCCATGTCAGGGGACACAAAAGTTGGTTGGACGTGGTAGTGTTGACAAATTGATTAGGTGATGTGATTCTGCGGCTACCGCATGAATCATAAATACTTGCATGTTCAATCCTTGCCAGACCAATATCGGAGGCGCCTCCTGCACCAGAGTCAAACGATCTCCCCCCCTTTCGGCTACTGTCATTAGCTACTCTAAACGTGTCGAGACGCCGGCTGCCTAGATGCAGCGGAATCCAACACAATTCTGTATAACTACCATCGAATCATAATGATGTATCCTACACGACGTTCAGCTATTCAAACTTCTACCTATGCTCTAGTTCCTTGCGCGGATCCATCGGCACAAAAGCTTTCTCCTGCTCCAATCGTATCAGCTTGACATTCCGCCACTCGTGCTCCCAGCCGTAGTCTGGCCAGCCCTCAGGTAAGGTAGCGTATTTAGGTAATGCGTATTGCGATTCACAAGTTCCGTCACTCTGACACTCGAGCCTGCATAGTCCGTAGATATTGCAATAACAAGCTTGTGCTTGAGGACAATGGACGGCTTCTTGTCCGAAAATGACTGCACACAGAGTCAGCCAGTGACAACGCGAGACTAGGATCTACTCGACTTACTGTGCCAGGAATATTCCAAGATACGTCCGCTGAGATCGTCACTAAGTGTCGTTTCAAGCAGCCATCGTCGATAGCGTTCATAATCTCTCCTCGGTCTTTCACGAACCTTCTCTGCCGTCACCGCGAACTGAGCGCAGCAGGACGCTCCTACTGTTCTGGGTACCGGTAAATCAGGGAAAAGCTGTTCGAAGGCATATCTATAGAATGTGCCCGCTCGAGCATCTTTGGAGGCCGGGTCAGAGCCGGCGCCTTCTTCTGTGAATGGCCGAATCTCATCTGGACAACCCAACGTCCATACACAGCGGAGATTGACATAGCCTTTACGTTTCACGAAAGGTATCTGTAGCCGAGATAGCATCCGTTGTCCGTCGTACAATGGGTCGTCATTGTGCCATTGGTATCGTTGTGCATGCTGGAAGATCATGACAGACGGCATTTCGTCATAGTGATCGATGATGTATCTGCATCTGTCAGTGTCAAGGAAGGAGTATTCGTTCTCCGGAAAATTTACGTCAGGTAAGCCATGCTCTCTCGACCTTTGTTTGCGGGAACGCCAAGAGGTGCATCGATATCGTCGGTAAGATATATCTTCTTGTCCCAGTCTGAGAAGGCAGAAGTGAGCCAAGTGGTGTTGTCGGAAGTCTGACTTGCAATAACCAATGTAACTTCCGAATTCGAGTTTTTAGACTGTACAGATTTGACAATATTGGGTAATGGCACGTCCGAAGACTCGGTAGTCCGATTTCCTAGGCTTGCAAGCCATGAGATGAGCAGCATGCAAGCCAGTATACAGGCAGCGTGTTGTGCTCGTTGGTATCGAGGACGAACAACAGGCATTTCTTTGGCCGACAGTGTTTTACGTGGCTTCCTATGCTCAAGCAGTAAACAGAAACAGAAACGGGAGCATCGATTTGAGGCATCGAGGGAATGGAAGAAGCCGGCTGAAGCGTAGTGTCGTAGCGTAACAATGTTGTATGTCGTTGTACGGCGCAGCAAGCCACTCACCGATAGTTCGACCACTTATGAATTTTTGTCATAGCGTGAGCGCTTGCTTATTAAATCGTCGTTTTCGACGAGGTCATCTTTGTTGATTACCGGTCGCACACGACGAGTGTCTTCGCTGAACGTGTGGCAAAGTCAACAAGATCCAAAATCTGGTTGGTCGGTCCATTTGTGCCCCAGGATGGTTGAGCAATGGGTTCCAGCTACGAATGCAGGTTCGTGATCCAGGCGTAGAGACCGTTCCAACTATTATCTCTACGAGACACGTGTGGAATAGCCCATTGCGAACAGTCGTGCAAGCTTGAAGAGGGATGTGCGCGCGAATGTGTTCGGAAGTGGGTGGTCGGCCATGACTTGTTCTCCTGGGTCAGCCGTCTGTTGTAAGTAATCATCATATTCAATTTAGTTTATATTTTGCGCAAATCATCACTCGTCGCAGATCTGAACAGTCGATCAGCATACCCTCGATGCCAGGGCTACCTTGGACTCGGATGATGTTGCACGGCATAGTAAGTATCGAAGCATCTGCGAGGAAAAGAGAACTGGGACTGATCCGTGGTAACAAAGTCAGCAAGGGTTTTACATAGACCTGACCACCTCGGCTTGCGGACAGCCTGGTGCAGTCCATTGTGCCCGACTAGCTGCCAACCTCAGCAAAGCATGCTGTCCGCAATACACGACCTGCGCACTAGGTTACAACACGTCAGATGAGCTGGCCGAGCGGAGGGTTTGCCCAACGTGTCCGTAGGGTACGTCCCGGATTTCTGTACAATTCTCCGGGAATCGAAATGGTATGTATGCCCAATGAGGAATTGAGGAGTTATAGAAAACGGCAGAGATTGCGCAATGGCTGGACACGTCCTGTGAGAATCTCGACGGTACAAGCAGTAGTTATCTACGAGTTCCGGCTTGGATTTCCAATGGACATTCTTTGACTCGTATCCGTTTTCATTACAGCCAAGACGGATCCTGTGACATCCGAGATCTATATACTGAATTGCCTGTTGCCGTCGCTTTTCGACCAGCCTTCGTGAAAGGTTTGAATTCGCGAAGATCAGCATCGGGGTTGGAGGATAAAACGGGGCCAAGTGACGACATTAATATACAAGCGCATCATGAAACACTCCTTGCTTGGCGTGAACCCAGATATGCATATCTACCGTCGGTGCCTGCCATCGATCCGTTGGTGATGTTTCTGATTAGTAAAACCAATATACATTGTTGGTATGTGATTCCCACTTTCGTCACGCCCTCCAAGATCTTTCCTGACCAACCCAAGTTCTTTTTTCTTTACTGAACCCGTCAATCCACACTCTCAGGAAACATGGCTTATGTGAATGACAGCAGCGTTACGATCAGCAGCGTTGTTTTCTCATTTGTCAGCATCGTTTCTGTCGCATTGAGGTTCACAGCAAGAAAACATGCAGGATTGTCTTTTGAGGCCGACGATTGGACTGCACTGGTATCAGGCGTACGATAATCATACCGAAGGCCGGCATATGAACGATACTGACAACGCTGACATTTCAGGTTTTCACTTTCGTGTGCGGATTCTCCTTAGTGGCTGGTGCGTGTCAACTCCATATGATCCCAGAAAAGTACTGACGGCATTGATGGGTAGGCTGGTACTCTCTTGTCTCACGATCTGCTTCTACGGAGGGACTCCGTGAGAGCCTTACCGATGTTCAGGTATCCTTCCAAGACTCGCATGATGATCGATGTCTAATACCGGCTTTAGTGGGAAGCAACATTCAACTTAACGTCCGTATTCGCTATTGGTAGCCTGCGCCTTACAGTAGCCTTGTTCAACCGTCGACTTTTTGGATGGAGTAGCTTCAAATTCTGGATTTGGGTGTTACTTACCACCTCGGTATTCTGGACAATAACTTCCACGGTCATGACCCTGTTGACCTGTATCGACAACACAGGTGTATGCATCAATACAGCGGTCTTCGTTTCCACATTTACTGAGCCAGTCCTCAGGTTCGGTCGCTCCATTTAGTCAAAGGCGAAGAGGCTTTCACCTGCCAACAAGTGGGTCATGCAAGGGCATCGATGATAGCGATGAAAACCGTTGGTTTGGCAATCGACCTGGGGCTTCTTGTTATTCCAATAGCTATAGTGAGTTCAGTACTCCGGAGCAGAGTCGTAATCTTGACCAAGTTGAGCAGCTGTCCCCCTTACGCCTAGATCTTCGCCGAAAGATCTTACTCCTTTCGATATTCGGATTGAGTTTCATGTAGGATCTCACCGCTCGTACTGTTGCCTGAGATAGACATCTAATTACTACTCACAGATACGTCAGCGCGGAAATTATCGAGTTGGTATTTGTGGTCTCGAAACTCATCGAAAGATCATCTCATTCACCATCGTGGGTACAAAGGCTCGAGGCCGACGCACACGGTAAGCGACTACGGAATGGACATCTCAATCACAAACTAACCTCCAGAAGTCGTGTTCTATTTTGTACCATGGTGGAGTGTAAGTGGAGTCTCCGCACTAGTCCCGTAGATCATGCTGCTGATCAAAGTAAAGTTTTTACAGATTGGTGTTGCGAACCTTGCATGTAACCTTCCACCAATTACTGGGCTCTTACGAGCCAGGATCCGATCTGCCAACGACTTTCTCCTGAGGTCGCTGGATCCAAGCAATGCTAGAACCTACGGCGCAGTCCACTCAGCTTAAATCTTTGATAGCCGCGATAGACAGCAACTTACGCTTGGACATGAATGATCGATATCGATACATCGACCATCAAGATTGACTGGCAAACCTGTCATACGACATGAATTTAGGTATATACTTGACGCACCAAAACTGCAGGTCGGTATCGAGAATAAGCGCGAGATTTGTCCAAATCACATAATTATGATGGTAGGAAGGCGCAAGAATGGTAAAACCCACGTTTGGATTCGATAGTTCACTTCTGATTCATCATACCTAGACATACTCAACAATCATTCATTTCAACAGTCTGGCTTCGTGCACTACACAGGAGTATTACACCCACTCTGCCCGAGCGGCACGCAGCTCCCATTCCCGAGATAGCAGCCTGGCATAATGCACGACTGATCAGGCGCCAAACAACCTCCCTGCCCCGCACACTGATCCGTATTGTTACACCCGCTCTGCCCAACCGGTACACAAGTCCCATCACTCTTATTACACCCAGGCGTAATGCATTTCCCAAACAAATCTATACACCCCGACATACTATCGCATTCCTCAGACTGCTTCTCATAATTATACCCAAAAGGCAAGAACATATCCGCGTCCCCGTAGGAATTGCACCCTTTCTGCACCAAATTCGGCGAAATCGACCCAGGAGGGAACATATCCTCCCCCTCGGGATCCAGCACGGTGAAACTCAGCCCCGCGGCCCCGATGGCCTGCGAAATTGTATACCTGAAAGTGGTGAACGTGCCGCCCGTGAAGTTCGCCTCGTAAACCCCCGACCCGGCCTTCCCATCGGTCAGGTAAACGTCCATGAGCGCATCCTCCCGATCCCAGTAGCCCACCGGACCTCCGTAAGCGTTATCTCCGAGCCAGAGGTTGAAGTTGTTGTTCACGTGCTTCACCTTGAAGGTGTACGTCCCGTTCTTCGGGGCCCAGATGTAGCCCTGGTGGTTGAGGGTGAAGTTCTTGGTCAAGCCGGCGTACTGGCCGTAGACTTGGGTGGAAGTTTGGTTGGAGGGGTAGGCGAAGGAGAGGAGGGAGGAGACCACGCCGGTGAAACCTGGGTTTGCGTTGTTGGTGAAGCCCGGGTCCATGCCTGGCCAGCCGTTTGGGGTGGAGTTGTAGGGGTAGGGGTTGTACCAGTAGCCCCATTGGAGGCCTTGGTTTCCGCAGGTTGAGGGTGCGGGGGTGGAGGAGGCGGAGGTGGTGGTCGAGCTGGAAGTTTTCTTCGAGGTTGAGGAGGTGGTTTTGGTCGAGGTCTTGGTGGTAGTTTTGTACGGTGGAGGGGTTTTCTTCGAGCTCGACGTGGGTTTTGCTACAATTGTTGTCGTACACGGCCTCAGAATTCTGGTTACAGGTCTTGCTCCCAGACACGAACAGGCAGAAGAATAAGAGTTGGCATTCTTGCAAGCTGAGGCATAGCTTGGCACTTGAGACGGGCTATTTTCCTTCGGTGTTGGGCAAATATTTGTGTAGTGAGGAGGAGTCTTGGTACCACTGGCTCGAATTGTCACAGTTCTGCAAAAGTCTGTCAGCGTATCATTTGTCCTTCACTGGAGTCGCTCAAACTCACACAACTGCCGGAGTGACAGTTGATGCTAAAAATGACCTGCATCCTGTGCCATTCGGAGATTTGTTGGATGCGGCACTGAGACATTTGTCCTTGTTGCATTGAGCTCCTGCGAGGACTTGAGCCACGAGTGAGCTCAAAATAATCAGCTTTCTTGGAGAGAACATTATCTTGTTGATCAATGGATCTTTCCGATGATCTTGTTAGGTGATCACAGTAGAGGCAAAATCAGAGAGAAACTGTAGGCTACTTAAAGTCGAGAGCCGACGATATAGCCTTGCGGCGGGGAAATGTTCCTTTCGGAGAAGATTTCGATAGCACGATGTTCGAATGTAGACCACGAAGTTCAGCCCTGGTGATTGGTGGTCAACATTGTCGATCCAAGCCACCGGCTAAGCGAGTAGAGCTAGCCGGTGATTGTTGGGTCACAAGCATTCAATATCCTTATACGTATCTAACCAATTTAATGCTATAGTCCATCTCTGTCAAAAAACAACAGATAGACTATCTGTTTGCCACTACACGCAAAGAAGGAAGGCGAAGATGGAACAAGGTAAAAGTCAGAATTGCCCAAGCGCAACCCGGAGATGTAAGCGATATCCTTAATTAGCGGCCAGGACAGCTCCGTTGTATCTGCAGTTTTGGCGCTACAATCGGAGGTGCATCGATCATGTGCCCTGGATGCAGGGCCCGTTATTGCTATCATATTTGTTCAGGATGTATTGCGAAGATATTACATGACTCTTACGATGAGAGTATAGAGTCACCACGCTCCATTCACCTTCATCTTACTGTATTGGGATTGTTCGATCTGCCATGGATCTAGATCAGTAGATCAATTGGATGATTACTCGGGAATTGACAAGTGCGTACCTTGTGGAATTGTTTTGCATCAAGCTCTATGACGATGGTCATAAGGTACAGGAGTACCTTCATTGGATTAGTTGGTGTCCTTTGATGGAATCGAAAGAGAATCTCAGATGTCTGAGGCTGACCGACGCCTGGCTGAGAAACAATTAAAGGACTTGGATCCACCTCCTAGCTAGAAATCAGGTCATGAAGGAGACCGTGAGCTGACGGAATCTTAGAGAGAGCGATCAACAATTGGCAAATGCAGTTTCGAACCTGTCTTCGAGATATTGAATCGAGCTCTCTGGAAATATTACTCCCAACTCACCAGAGATCTTCAACATCGCAATAACGAAAGGTTTTTGGTAGAGTCTCGATGTATCATAGAGTGCATATGTTAAGATGATCTCGATGTGATCTATACGGCAAGATTGTTGTAGAACATTACCATGTTGTGAAGAGAGAGAGATATCAGTTTAGGCAAGCAAAGAAGCCGTGAGTAAGCAGAAATTCCTACGACGACCTCGCTCAAAGAAACATGACGAATAACCACGAAATATCACGAAGCTCTCAGAAGCTGTTGGGATCCTGGCGAATATGATCGAACTTCCCGGAATGTGCTAAGGTTTCCGACGATTCACAATAAGCATACTCGCCAGTGACACCCAATGTTACTATCGAAGAAGTCGTAACGAGAGGGCGCTGGATCCTAAGCTGCGCAAGGTGACCTATCGACGCGACTCCATCGTGGGCCAGGCCGATGATCGACGCAGTCGAATTTCAAGACAGCTGTCTCTTCATTCCATCTTGGTCTTTGCATCCGGGCAGCTTAACAGACCTCGCAACGTTTTCATGTGGGTCTTTGAATTGGGAGCTGACGGTTGTTGGCAAGGCACCTGACTCACAGGCTCGAACGTTAAATCTTCAAATTCGTCTCAACCACAACGGCTCAAGATCCTAGGACCGTCTATCCAATGAAAGCCACAATGTTCTCCCGGATCGCTGCTTCCACTTAATGAACATTGAAGAACTCCCGGACTGGTGGGATTACGGCGGCATATTGTGACCGATGTACTCTATTGTTTCGCGTAGCGTGTGATTCCCCAACGATATTCTTAGTGATGTCCTTCTGAAATACTCCTTGTCCATCTGAAAACCCTCGATACCCGAAGTACGAGAGGTTATGAGAGGTCGGAGATATTATGAGGCTCACGATCTTCTTCACACCCTTACCACTCTTTCTTGACCCACCGATCAATCTTACCGGGCTACTACCTCTATAATCTCGATTTCCTTACGCGGTACCAGTCACCCGACATCACACGACACCAATGGCTGAAACGATCATGCGGTTAGCTCAGATCGTATCTTCCTTTACGTAGGTTCCAGGATCAGTTTTGACACTGTCTGAACATGCATGGCTACATCTATGGTGGGAAGGCATCGGAATAAGTCGAAATAGGCAGAGATTGCTTCCCGATAGAGGCCAACGTTCCCAGGCTGAGAACTGAGATGTGGGTAGTGCAGGGGCTCATCGCAATCGGAGAATTCATAAATCACTTGAGGAGCATTGAAGAGGAACAAAGTTAGGATTTCAAGAAAGTGCGCTTTCCACAATCCATTAAATATCGTCATACGAAGGTTACAGCTGCTGGAGCAACATCTGCCGCATGGATGAATCTAGACCCTGTTATCACTGAAGTGCCTTTTCCTCCCAAAGGGTCCACTTTCAAGCGAGGCGAAACAGACGTCTGAGCTGTTTTCCAAACCTTACATTCCGCCAGGAATCTATCCCAAAGAGGCTTGATCGTAGATATCGAGCCGCCCACAATGGCTATCCAATTCTCCGTGCAGGCCCATGTGAACAGCCCGTATGTTTTCCCTGGATTTGAATTAGTCATGCACGATTTAATCCATATTTTGTTCGAACTCGCATGTCAAATCTGAGCGGTTTGTCAAATGAATGACTTGACTTGTCTTGAATGAACCTGCGATCGCTCCGCTACGGCCAAGTCAGTATACTTATATCCCTCAGTGAAGAATTCGACACTTGCTTGGTGCCCATAGTGAGGAGAATGATGAGACCGATCTTTCTCGTAATGTTCATCTGGAGGTTATACAGTACGGTTACAGGAATGAGCGTCAGTACGACATCGACGAAGACTCCGTATGCTACAGTCGTTAGTGACTTGAGACAAAAAGAAGAATTCATGGGCAACAGGCGTACAGGCTTGAGCGATGGCAAATCTGGCTTGGATCGCGGGATGCCAACAAGTGACATCTCCAATCTGTCTGTTCCAAAGCGCAGCAGGAGGCCTGCACTGCACAAACGTGAATATGCTACTCAGTACATGTAGCACGACCATGATCACGATGGACATCAACAAAGTC
Organism: Erythroxylum mucronatum; assembly: GCA_027563825.1. Taxonomy (NCBI): domain Eukaryota; kingdom Viridiplantae; phylum Streptophyta; class Magnoliopsida; order Malpighiales; family Erythroxylaceae; genus Erythroxylum; species Erythroxylum mucronatum. The sequence goes on from JAOSBP010181683.1 coordinate 11,043, forward strand.
CAGTATCGCCAACCTCGGAGAGGTGTGAGAATTCTGTTGATCAACAGAGCGACTGAAATTTTGGGTGGTATCAAGACCAAGATGGACCAGCATTGAAGGATATAGTTCCACTTGAGAACCTTCCTCGCTTCGAAGGCTGTGAGGTAGTAGAGATGACGAGTACCTCCGATCAAGGCATAATGCGTGATGAGTCCAGCGAAGACCAGTTGCATCGTCTGTACAGCCATTCAGTGAGATGAATATTACGCATTTCGGTGGCCACGAACCAGCCCAAGCGCCATGAACCAGTCATCCGGACCGAGATTCTTCCCGAGTCTTCGAGTCAACAGTCTCAGCATAACGATAGCTGAAGAGGTGGACGTAAGAATCCAATAGAAGACGATCAGGTGACGAGCATGGTTGCGATCACCGTCCGGTGGTGCTGTCGAAGCCGCTGGCGTAGACATCGAACAAACAAAAGTTGAATGAGATGTTGTCTATACGAGAGCGAGGAAAGCGCTGACAGTAGTCCTGAGACCACTCCGAAGAGAGGGGGGACTGGACACTACCAATGACCGGATTCCATCAAGGACCAACTGCATTAGGGTTATCGGTCGCAAAGTACAGTACCGGTGTACTTATGCGACCGATGCGACGATGAGCAGTCGATACAACAAATCGTCTCGGTGACACAGAAGCAGAATCCCGCACCATTATCAGTCGAATAAAGCATGAGTCAACCGCCGTCGAGGTCTGAATTGCCGATAGTTCACGACGTGGAAAACGAAAAGGCTCGTGGAAGCAGCGAGCAGGATCACTCAGACATGCACAGCCCCACCGTAGAGGCTGGTTTGCTGTTTCATCGTTACACTAAGGCTGGAAGTAGAACAGACGGGACGATCGCGTTGACGATCGGTGTTGGAATTGGGGTTTCTCCAGACTTTTGAATGGCAGCGCTGTCCACTTGAGTTTCAACAGAGTCGGACTGAAAGCGGAACCTAAAGTCGAACCCAAGGAATGATGGCGACAAAGGCATTCGATGGAAGATTAACACCTTGGTTGGAACAAGACCATTCGTATTGAAGCAGCCACATGTTTCTTTACAGGAAAAGCCACGGATGACAACTACTGAAGAGCTTGTTTACTATGGTTGCCTGAATGGTGACAACGAATTTGTCACTGCCATCGGACGTTTCGGTTCGCGCTGAAACGTACGCAACCAACACGCCGAGACTTATAGGGTCAGGCCAGAGCTATTTCTAGCCTCAAAAAGAAAAGGCTCTCTCCAGATTAGGCGACTTCCAACTCCGCGAGCCAATCAACACACTTCAAGATTACCATGTCTTCCGTTCAGTTGGACAAAGCTGAGATCAGAGAACTTGGCAACTGATCATTGCCGCTGTGGATTTTTACGGTGAGGTGAAGGAGTTCAACGATAGCAAGAGTGAAAATGCTCGGATTATCCTGTTCGACTTGTTTCGATCTTCGCCATACACTGTAAATTATGTCGGCACGCCGGTCGATTGCGGCTCTGCTGCTTGCTTGCTCTCTCGCTCGATATGGCATGGCCATGTGTTATTACCCGAACGGAGAAGAAAACGTAGCAGGGATACCGTGCAATGCCTCCGCAGCCAACAGCGCTTGCTGCGGTCCGGGAGATATTTGCCTGAGCAACAATTACTGTTATCAACAATCTGGAACCTTTAGCAATCGTCTCGCTCGAGGAACATGCACCGATCCGACCTGGAAGGATCCTGCATGCCCATACTATTGCGCAGACGGTCGGTTCTGGCGTGCAAAGAAGCCGATGATGATGCTGATTTGTCATGAACAGTGAACAGGGACAGTTCGGTTTCGCTGTACCTTGCAAAAGACCTACCTACAGGGTATTTCTGCTGTTCGTACGGGGAAGCTGCTTACGATCCATCGACCGGACGTTGTCTCCAGGTGACGCAGAACTCAACCCAGCCCTTCAACATCAGCCGTGGTGCGGTGATTTACGATCGGATGACCGGAGCGACCCTGTACACAACTTTGGATCTTTCCAATCTGACGTCCAACGGCACAACCTCGAGCAACTCATCGTCGCAAACGGGTGCTGCAATTGTGCAAAAGAACAGCAACATCGCCCCCGTGGCAGCCGGAATAGCCGCACCGCTTGGGATTCTCCTTCTCGCCGCCATCGCCACCATCGCAGTTCTATGGCGCAAGCTGAAGCGAGCACAACGTCAACTCGGCGCTGCAGGTGCCTGGTCCGGCTCGGATGCGGCTGCTGCGGTGAAGCAGCCGATGCTCGCGTCATCAGCATCTCCGCTGCATCAACATTACCCTCAACCGGCGTACGATCAGCGAGGGTACGATCAGCAGCCAGTGTATGATCAACGAGGTTACAATCAGCCGGTATATGAGGTTTCGGGGGTGCAGCAGAATCAGATCGAATTGCCTGCGAAGGCGGATGCGAAGGAGGTTCCGGGGTCATAGCGGTGGTGCGGAGATCGACGGAGGCGCAAGATGAGATATGATTCCAGGTAATGACATTTGTACACATAGCCATCGAAATAAGAGCAGGTGCTGAGAGCATCGCTAATGACCGTCCATCAGTAGCCGCTCAACAAGATATTCAAATCCCCCATCAGGTAAGGATGGTCGTACGTCACCCGCTGTCCGACAAAGACCTTATGATCTTCCTTCTCCAGCTTCTCGATCTTCCTCCTCCACTCCCGAATCCTCTCAAACCACCCCTCTCTCAGAGCCGGCCTTAGCATGCCAAACCCTTCGAGACCTTGACAGACCATGACATTCTCCAACAACCTCTGCCTCCAGCTCTCGGGATTTTTATCCTCCTCATCACCCCACCAATCATCCTCGAAGTCCTCAACGAAATCCTCGATCCCGGCCGCGACCCTGACCTCCTTCCACCGCGGCCTCCACCTCGAGCTCTTCAGCGTCCACACGAGCGCCAGATTGTTGTTCTTGGGGAACTCGACGAACTCCCCTCCATCCCCTAGCCTCTCGTACGGACCCGTCTTCCCCGCCGCACGCCTCGGATCCATGCTCCCATCCTCCCGCAGAGTGTCATTCCCCGCGCAAGCGGCCGTGATCCAATCCGGAATGCAGTACTTGACGAACTCCAGCCGGGTGTCCACCTCCAGGGTCCTGGTCCTCTCATCCGAGGAGGAAGAGGAGAGGCCATCGAGGTACGCATCCAGATCCGCCCCGAAAAGCTCCCCGTAGATCGCGAGATGGAACCCCGCGACCTCCGGATCCGAATGGATGGTGTAAGCGTCGTCCACCCCTCCGTTCCAGAAATCCTCGGTCGCGTACCACTGCTCCCCGACGCAGCGGTCGATCAGGTCGCAGGCGGGGTTGATCCGCTCGAACCTCGCCTCGTGCATCTCCCGAACCCTCTCCATCGTGATCCCGCAGGTTTCGGTCGCCAGCTCCATCAACCCCTCGACTCCGAATTTGCACCTCTCCCTGAACTCCTCTTCGTTCGTATGGGATTCCCTCGCCCAGTTTCCCAGCTGTTTCGCCACGGCGAGGAGGAGGAAGTGAGGGGAGGGACGGAAGAGTTCCCTCGACTGGTTCGCAGCGAGTCGCAGGAGGAGTTTGGGGTTGGT